>JAMALN010000901.1:0-15337 GCA_023630115.1 Cutaneotrichosporon sp. PK4640 | reverse complement strand
GAAATGCCCGATCCCGGGACATCGCTGCGAGTCGGCGTGCTCATTGCCATGCCGTGCCAGTCGGAGGCGCGGTGGACACCGGTGGATCCGGAAGAAGCCGAGGTGCCCGAGGTCATGTTGGGTGTGATGGAGTGCGTTGTGAGTGAGAAGAACGCAGTTTCGGCATAGACTGGTTGTATCGCATGCATTGTGGATTCTAGCTCACACACTGACTGCGGCTCGCCTGCCTGCGTGAGCTGCCGGTGACTTGCTCTGACTGCTGACGAGGTGCTATGGAGGGAGGAGGCTCATGACCTTTGGTGAGTGACGACTACTGCGGAGGTTGCAAACACGATGATGGCACAGGAGGACTGCGCCCCGCGCCCTGCGCCCTCACGCTTCACTCCCACTGTCTTGACCGCCTTCTCTCTCCCTCGTCTTCTCCATTCACACCAAATCACTTCACTGTTCTCCTCATTCACCTCACTGGCCTCACTCAACCCTCTTCACTCGATCGTCTTCAACGCCGTGTGATCCAGGATCGTCGTCACCAATCTTCTCCCCCGCCCCACCTGACGCGAAAGCCCAGTCACCCAACTGCACTCGAACCCTTCCTCACCTCAGCTCCGCCCCCCAGCCACCATGCCCGTCGTCATCGACCACGAGGCCTTCCCGCGCATCCTCGACCTCATCGCCGCCGCCTGTGGTCCCTCCGCCCTGTTGGCCTTTCGCGGGGTCAGCAAGTCATGGCGCCAGCGCGTCCACACCATTCTCGTTCGTCATCTGTGTATCACGACGACGACAACGAACCGCGGCCAACCTGTTCGCAAAGTGGAGGTGTTCTTGCGCACGCCCGGCGGCCTGGCCCGTAAACATCGTCTGCCTTTCATGATGTCGCGAGCCAAATGGGACGCCACCAATATCACTGGCATCCCACCCCGACTCAGCCGGCACGTGAGGGTCTTAGACCTGCACCTCCACAGCATCAACGTCCTGCTAGACGTGCCGCCTGTGGATAAGACTATCGGCTCCACCTCGACCCTCCGCTACTACTCCAACGACAATTCGTATGAGTCCGACAACGACTCTGACGATCCTAGGCCGGACCTGCCCACCATCTCCTTCCCACCCTTCAGCGTCTGCGTCTTCCCTCACTGCTGCCCGGGTCTTGTCCTCGACAGCTGTGCCAGCGGTTGGCGGATCGTGTCCCCGTGCCGTTCTCAGTCCGGTGGTGGCGGTCCCCCGTCTTCTTGGGTGACGGAGAGATGGTCCTTGTCTTCCCGTCCCCCGAGAAATACCCAAAGAAAGAGCTCCGCGCCTCGCCATCCAGGCTGCTTACGGACGTCGCGGCGAGCCTTCTGGGCCCTCCCAGATGGCCATCCATGCAACCGATCACGCATTCGCGGAAGAGGGCGCGCGTCACACTCGTGAACCTCTCGGCTTGGTCCTCCGCTTGTCCTCGAGGCCACGAGGCGTTTGCTCGGAGGGCTATCGAAGCCGTTTCTCCGGCTGCCGCCGATGAACTGCGGCAGTGCGTCGAGTTTCAGACGGTGGGGGAATACTGTGCTCGCGTCGGAGAGGAACAAGTACGCCTCGAGTTCGGAGTCAAGCTCTGCAGACCGATGTGGCTCTAGGCCGGCTTGGTGAGACTTGGCTCTCGTGGACAGACCGCACTGACCGCAGAAAGCCGCCTTGTGCATGAAGGGGTTTCGCCACGGCCCATAGGTCGGAATGTACGTGCAAGCTGGCTCGTAAAGGCAACCGCAAATTTAAGGCTACAATCCGTATCGGGGAAGCGCTGCTCGCCGCCGTCGGCTTCCCTTCCTGATGCCACCGCCCGACAATGACCTCCCCGACCGATCGTCTGGTCCGACCCGGGCTCCCAAGTTAAGGTCCTGGACCTGCATCTCCGACACGCCTCCCAGCTGTTGACCTTTTCGTCGGTTCTGGAACGTCTGTCGGCCGTCTCGACCATTCGGAGTTACGCCTTTAATGAAACGCGCCCCGAGGACAGCCACCTTCTACCTCGCTGCGACGTCTACATGCCCCCCTACGACTTTCCTCCCTTCCAGCTCGGGCATCCAGTCCGCGTCGGTGGGCGAATCGTGTTCACACACCCTTTCCGGGTCTGGGAAATGCGCTACCTGAGCGTGAGCGACCTCGAGATCGTCGTCCTCTTCCAGCATCATCGCAGCAACTTCTCCCCCTGCATTCCTGACCATCTCCCCGCCCTGCGCAGTTTCAAGCACCTCGGATAAGCCATCGCACGCATCTCCAAAGATCACAGGCCTCAGATCACACTTGTCAACCTCTCGTCTTGGTGGTCGGAAGGCCATGTCGGTGCCCTGCACCTCGCCCAGCTCGCCTTCACCATGGACGGCAGTAGCTCCGCGACAACGACGGGCGAGAAGATGACGTGCCTCCGGTTCCAGACCCTGGAGGAGTACTGCTCTAGCGTCGGCGAGGACCAGGTTTGACTCAAACTTGAGCCTGATCCCACTCGCCAGCTCGGGTTGCCGGTAAGGCCCGGGTGGGATGTTGCTCACCGCAGACAGTCGAATCGCTCGCAGGTGCACAAAAGACCCGCATGCAATTAACAGCCCGAATCGACACGCTCATGTATATTCACGCGCAGAGAAGGAGGCCGAAGATGGCGACCAGACACAGGGGCATCATAGCGGTCATGCTCACTTTGGTCAGATCTTGAGGGAAGGTGGCGGCCATACGGGCGTTGCGAGGCGGGAAACCGGGCGCAGTGTCCCGAACAAGCCAAAGGGCGCCGGCGCCGCTCGATATGCTAAGCCGACGCCTCCTGCACGCATCGACGGGGTTTCTCGAAGTCGCATCGCGGAAACCCGATATATTGCTACATTTTTCCTGGCGCCACTCCATGGGGAGCTCACCCGGCTTGATGCGGAAGATACTGAATTTTCATCTACGTAGCAGATGTCTCTGTGGTAGAGAAAGCCCCAAGAATCCAGATCACAGTCGCCGCCACTTGCGCGCTCCCCTCATCCTTGGACAGCACCCCGCCGCCTCCATCGGCGAGCTCGATAACGCGCCCACGGGCTAACACCGCGTCCACCGCCTCCGTGGACAGCGCCGGAGGGGGTACGGGGAGCCGGAAGCCGCCCGGGGTGAGGAACTCGACGAAGCCCCAGTGGGGCTTGACGATGATGCGGTCGAACAGGAGGGGGTCGGCCAAGTCGCGGAGGGAGGTGCACGTGGCACGCCACACGACCAGCGCAGCCGGGGGCGAGAAGGAGACGATGGCCTCGACGATGTGCGGGAAGGTGGGGTATTCGAGCATGACGGCGTGCAATAGACGGTAGCTTGGTGGAGGGAGAGGCAGGCGGAAGAATGGTGCGTTGCTGAAGGAGAGTCGCTGGGTCGCGCCGGGTGGAGGATGCCGGGTTCGAGACGACACGGCGCGCGCTACCGTGCCGACTGGGGCTGCGCCGCGCTGACGAATGCCAAGACCGTCGAGCGTGGCAAGCGCGCCGAGTGGAAGAACGAGCGGGGGGAGGCGCAGGTAGCCCCGGCCAGAATCTGCCTGTCAGCTTAACATAGCCTTCGAGCTCACCGGAAGCACTGTGATACGGGAGAGGAGGGCACTCAGTCTGAAGGTAGCGAGGAGGACGGGGCAGAGCGAGGAAGGTGGACGTTTGAAACGCCTACCAGTTTGACGGGTTGCGCCCTTGTCCCGCCTCACCTCTCGAGTCCGAGCCCGCTCACCGAGGCCGACAAGGGGCAAGGGCACCGATAGCCGCGGAGCGGTGAAGCGCTCGCTGCATGTTAGCTGTTACAGTTACACGGCGTCGAGCTCACGAGAGAGCCAGACGTCTCAGCTGCGGTTTGCGACCCCCGTGTCTGCGCGGTCAGCTGACAGCAGGACCGAACAGCTGGCTGCAGACATACCTAGTGGCAAGAGGCAGATCCAAAGGTGCGGGGCATGGGGCGAGGAGGGAGGAAGGAGGACGAGGGGGCCTGGGTTGGCTGTTACTGGGCACTGCGCCGTGTGCCCTATGTCGAGTGTGCTGGGCGGGAGGATGGAGGGGACGAGGGCTTGGACAGCAGTCGGGGCTTGGGCGCTGTTGATGCGCCAGTGGCTCGCACGCTGTGGTCAACTGTGGGGCAGTGTGGCCTGTCTGTCAGTTACCCGTAAGAGGATCGCAACTGTACCTATAGACGCTACTCTACTGCCGGAGAAAGCTGTAGATCTGCAGATCCGGGAGGGGAGGAGGGGGATGGCGGAGTGGGGAAGAGTGAGAAACACGCGGTGGGAGAAGGTGAGCTGGAAAGGAAGGAGGATCGCGCCCGGTGTTAGGTGAGTGCACTGCCCAGATCTGGGCGCAGCGACGATCACTTCGTCGTCACTGCGGACAACACGGGGTACGGGGTAGTATGCAGCAGCGCCGGCCCGGCATTCCGCACGCCGCCCAGTGCCAGTGCAGCGTGCCCAGCATACCGGTTTACCAGTTTGCTGGGCGCACCGCCTCGGGACACGTCGCCCATGACGCTACGCGAGACGTGCCTTGCCCCTGCCGGCGCGTCCGTATCTCGGTGTCATGGCTCCGTGCATCTCGGTGTCATGGCGCATCTCGGGATCATGGGCTCGGCATCTTGTAGCGAAGTAGATGGGTTGGCGGGGATGGACCAGGTGGTGGTGACGGTAAAGGGGCTGGTGGTGCCAAGATTGATGGCGCAGGTGGGGTGGAATGTGGCGGAGCATGTGATGCCAAGGATCGGGGGTGACTGCGGATCAAGAGGATAACGTGTGGATGTGTGCCGACTGGTGTACCCCCACCTTCGGACCTCTGCTGGGGTTTGGGGACGCCTGGGATCTGGGAGCGACAACTCGAGCGTGCCGCATGTGCCGTACGAAGGAGGGCGGGAAGGCGGAACGGCAGGCCCGGCTCGGAATGGACGTGGGTTGAAACCGCGGGATGTCGAGAGTCGCACTGCTCGCCATCACTACCCGCCCAAGAACAACACCCGCCCAAAAACAACAACCACACAAACTACCGACTGCATTCAGTGGATGTAATTAACGTTACGAGTCGTATGCGTGTATAAAACGCGAAAGAAGTCTAGGGTGGGGGGAGCAGCCGGGGAACTGTCCGATGCTACATTGATACGCGCGCTTAGAAGAGGAGAGCGGCACCGGCGGCCATGGCGACGGCGACACCAGCGGGGGCGGCGTTGACGAACGCACCGCTCGTGGGGGTAGCGGCAGGGGTCGAAGCGCTGGGGGGAGTGGCCGAGGCGCTCGAGGCGCCCGCGAGGCCGGTCGAGAGGCCCGAGACCCCGGAGCTGATGCCCGACTGGACACCCGAGACGCCGGCGCTGACGCCCGAGGCACCAGCCGACGCGACCGAGTTGGCGCCCGAGGCACCAGCCGAAGCAGCGGAGCCCGCACCCGAGGCAGCGGAGCCAGCAGCGGAGCCGGCAGCACCAGTGGCAGAGGCGGCGGCACCGGAAGCGCCAGCGCCGGTGGCACCAGCACCCGAAGCACCAGCACCGGTAGCGCCAGCACCGGTAGCGCCAGCACCGGTGGCACCAGCGCCGGAGGCGCCAGCACCGTCGGCACCAGCGCCGGAGGCGTCAGCACCGTCGGCACCAGCACCGGCGGCACCAGCGCCAGTGGCACCAGCACCGGCAGCGGAACCGTTGGCGCCCTCACCGCCCTCACCCGCGGCACCCGAAGGGTTGGCGGCGCCGTCAGCGCCCTGGCCGGCGGCACCCGAAGCATCAGCGTCGGCGCCGTCCTGGCCGTTGTTGCCCGCGGCGTTGTCACCGCCGTTGTTCTGGGGAGGGGTGTCGGTGGTGTTGCCGTGAGGGGCCCACGACGACTGCCAGCCGCCCGAGCCCTCACCGCACTTCTCGTCGGCGACGGCGACGATCTCCTCCCAGTGGTCACCCTGGATGTCAGCCATTGCTCGGTAGGCGAGGGAAGGTAAATGGATGAATTGGTACACGTGCGGCTATCAAAGTGAGACCGTTTGCTCCTTGGGGCAAATCATGGCTTTGAATGCAAACACGCGTCCGCGCATGTGGGAGGACGCAGGGGTGTATGTGTTGTAGGGCGAGGGAGATGTTCTATGGAGGGAGGGCAGGAAAAACGCGTACTCACGTCCGAGCAGTTCCAGATGCAGTTGTAGATCTCACCGCAGCCCTGCGACTCGCACGACGAGAGACAGTCGGCCTGGCGCTTGGTGAGCTTCGAGTTCTGGAGTCAGTACTGAATCATGGGAGACCTGAGCCTGGCGAGGGACGGTGACTGTGCGACGAGGTGCACGGGCTGGGCTCGCCAGGGTGGGTAACGTACCGAGGGGAGGGCCGCGATGGCGGGGAGGAGGGCGAGGAGGTAGGCGGTCTTCATTGTGAAGTGTTTGTTGTGGGTTGGTGGGGACGAGGGTGTGTGTGGTCAAGAGGAAGAGTGAGGAGGGAAAAGAGTTGAACGGTGAAGGTGGGAGTTTTATGGGAAGAGGAAAGCGTGGGAGGGGGGAAGGTGGGGGTGGGTGGTTGCTGTGGAGACGGTGGGGGCGAGAGGATGAGAGGGAGAGATGGGAGAGGTGGGATTGCGGATCGCAGCGGCTTGGCGCAGCGTTATCCTGGTACGTCAGGTGCCAAGGGATCCTAGGGCATGCAAGGGCATGCAAGGGCAGAGCTAGTAAAGAGGTGCAAGAGGGAAGGTACCAGAATGAGTTGCCAGTCCATACGATGACACTTGAGAGGTGTCGGTACAAGCCCTCTGCTGCTGCTGTAGCTCTCGGGCCTCGGGACTGTAGGCTCTATATCACTCAATCTTACTTCAATCGACCCTACCCCCGTGCCCATGCCCACAAGCAAAGTCGGTCAGCGGCAAGCGGCAGGTGGCAGAGGCGTACGGGCTCTGGTCTGGGCCTGTAACGCGCGTGCTCGCAACTGAATCAGACGCAGAGGCAAGTGTGCAAGTGTGAGGCAGGGTTTCAGGTTGTTCAATGGGCACGACATGTCGATACGTCAGGATGCAGGATGGGGTCCTGGAAGATCCGGGGTGCATGCCGGGGGGGCCGCAGAGCCGCAGCTCAGCGGCAGAGGGATGGGAAGGGTGGAGAAAGAGAGAGGCACTCGGCACGGCTCGAGTCGACGTTTAGTCCAAAGAGGAGGATGAGAATGATCGGGCCGACCGAGCTACAGTCTGGATGTGCGGGGTGTGACGTTTTGACACTGCCCCTGCAATATCTTGCCTCTTGCGCCCTGATTTCTATTACCCCTTCCGTACGATGCCTTTGGCTCCTCTTCCTTGTCTCAGGGTCGCGTAGCATGGTTCCGATTCCCAAGCCGGTGACCCGCATCAGCCCAGGCTCTGACGACTATCGGTTTGGGCGCGTTGGCATGCCAAGCCAGACGCGAGTGACTTTTTCAGAGCGCTAGTTTCGACACGAAACGCTCCAGCGCCGTCCTTGGTAGCGTCGGTTGGGTACTCTCGGTTGCATGCACACAAACGGTGAATGGCACTTGTGGCATATCGAAGGGTGCACAGACGAGCGCCCCCCGTCCGCATGTCCCCGCCCCGCCGATCCCCGCAACGCCAAGCGAAATGAAAAGGAGGGATCGGTTGTCCCTGCGGGGACAAAGATGGCCTACTGCGCCCTCGCCCCTCGCGAATCCTGCTCTTAATATAAATCGCGCACTACGCGCCAATCTCGAGCTCGCAGCTCGCATCTCGCACCCTCTGCATCCTGTTCAGGCCACGACGCGTCGCTCGAATTGCCCTACGCCCTCAATCTCGCGTCGCGGGCACCCGGTCACCCGGAGCGCGTCGCGTCTCCTCTTGTCGCGAGTTAATCTTGCCTGCTGCTCCCGCGTTCCTCGTTTCTGGCCACCGTCCTCTGCATGGCGCACAGCTGTGCGTTCCTCAGCTGCGTGTTTGGTTCCAAGCTTCCGCCGGGCCGAGCGATGTGGATCGCGTGAGGACAATTTGCGGATCGCGCCCGAGAAGGTCCAACGTAAACATATAAACAACAAACAGCTGCACATTCTGCACATGATCGAAGCCGAGCCAATTCGGCGTGCGGCCGTTCCATCACACACACCAGGTCCGAGCGAAGCAACACCGCTCGTCGACGGAACAAGTCATGTATGCACACCTCGTCGACGCGTCGCAGCTCGACGCGTCGTGACATTGTTTTTGCGCACCCCGTTTCAACCGGCGCAGCGGCGTTACCCCAGCACCGATAGGAGACCAGTCGTCCACTCTCGGCGCTCTATTCTCGCTGCCAAGCTGCCAAGGAGCGTGGGTGAGCACATGTGCACGGGCCGCCGCGGCAGAACTGCTCTAGCCCGAGACACCATCCACGTCCTGGGATCGTCGGACGAGCGCGCCCTTGTGCCCTGACCAGGGCCGGCGGAGTTGGAGCGTGCCTGTCCACCCTCTGTTTCTGATGAGGCTGGCACGCACGTGGTCTCGTGGGACCAGCCACTGCGCCACTGCGCGAGCGTGCGAGAATACCGGTCGTGGCAGGTCTGAACTCGGACGTTCGAGGCGGGCCGCGGCGGAAGCGGCTCGCAGGGGTGGAAGCATCCGAAAGGTCGCCCAGTTACGCCCTGGCCCGCCACATGCCGCCGGGGTTGTCTCGTGAGCCGAGCGTGCAGCTGAGCAGTTAGCAGAGCACGGGTTCAGAGGGCCCGGAACATGTGCCTCGTGCACCGCCCCTCACGTCATTGTCGTCATGACCCAGAAAATGCCCGATCGGCCCCGTGCCCATGATCTCATAGCTGATACCAAGATGTTCGTGAACATTCAATCCCGGGTGGCTTCGATGCGGCGACTGGCTACGTGGGAGTAGCGACGGGTGAGCGGGTGCGACTTCTGGGAGCGGAGGCCGGTGGGGATTGGCATGCGATGGCGAGGATGCAGGTAGAGGTGCTCGTCGACTGTCCTGCCACGCTGCACGCAGGAGGTGGCGTCAGGTGTTGCGAGCTCGGACTCGATCGTAGCGATGCCGGACGCTTCTGCCTGCGCCCTGCGGACACCTGCGCAGTTTCTGTAGGCGCCGCATCGGTGACTGCCCGTGCGGGTTCGCAATAGGATCCGGTGATCCGGCGAGAAGGACCGTGCGCAGCTGCGTGACGTGCGCCCAGACGTGGGCACACGTCCATGCGCAATTCGGGGTGATGGCGGATCGGGTGATAGAGGTGGCGTCGCTGATCCGTTATCTGGCGATCCCCGATCGATCACTCCGATCTCGGGCGCAACCATCAGCAAGCGGCTAGTGGCAAAGCGGTGCGGGTCGGCCCCAACTTCCGGCTGCGCGCCGCATCTTGGCCGCCGCTGAGCATGTGAGCGGTGAGCAGCGGGAGTGGCAAAGTTGCATCGGAGAGCATTGGCCGGCTCGTGCTCAACCGCCCTGCTGTTGCTGGCTCAATGCAAGCGATGCATATGTCTATGATCCGCTCTATCGCGGTGGATTAGGAGATGCCTACCCTACTGCGCTACTGCGTCTTCTTCTCGCCCACGACCTCCTTGAGGTCCGGCAGCGCCTCCGCCTTCTCCTTCTCCTCAAGGGCGCGTCTGGCCTCGCGGCGCTCGCGGCCGCGCGTGACCATCTCGGCAGGCTCGAGGTCGGCAAACAGCACCTTGCACGCGGTCTCGATGATCGCGCACCCGGCAAAGTCGCCGACCATGACCGCCGTGAGCACGAGGCGGAAGCTCCACTTCATGTCGACGAGCTGGAGCCAGCTGTTGAACTCGGGGAGGAGGTCGAGCGCGCCAGAGTAGGCGACGCACGAGGCGCCCAGGAGACCGAGGTACAGGGGGCGGTTCTCCTTGATGCCCTCGCGGAAGGGGCGGCCCTGGAAGTTGAGGACGAACGTCGACACCTGCTGGCTGAGGCCGAGGAGGTAGATGGACGTGTTGAGGAGCGAGGGCTCGAACTTCTTGTCCAGGTCAATCTCGCCCACGTCCTCGAGCGAGCGCGAGAGCGCGGTAATGTACAGGAGCGCGGCGCAGTGCACGGCGAATTGGAGGAGGACGGAGAGGAGGACGTAGAAGTTGAAGATGTTGCCGAGGGGGCGCTCGCGCGAGAGCTTGTCAACAGGCTTGGCGCGCGAGATGCACAGGAAGCACACGGACATGAGCATGCCCGTGATGGTGACCTGGTAGTCGCCGAACTTGATGCCGTCGAGGTACTGCACGGAGAGCGAGTAGGCTGTGATGAGGCAGTTGAGCGCGAGGATCTTGTACATCTGGATGGTGGCGACGAGGGTGCAGCGGCCCTGGCGGATAATGTTGGAGATGGCGGAGACATTGGACAGCTTGGATGTGAAGGGGGCAGCGCACGAGGCGTCACCCAGCTTGATCTGAGGGACCTCCTGCCCGTCGTCCATGTCGGCAAGCTTGGAGGTGATAGTGGTGAGGTCAAACTTCTCCATGGGGTTCTGACGCTTGGCAGCGGTGTGGTCGGCGGCAACCTTCTCCTGGGTGGCAACAAGCTCGGGGTAGAGCTCGCGAAGAGCGGGCGGGACGGGAGGCGGGGGCTGGTTGAAGCGGGCCGAAATCTTGCACTGCTGCTCGTACACCTTCTTGAGGCGCTCGTTGCGTTGGTGGTCGCCAATCTTCTTCAGGTCGTCCTCGGTGCCGTCGAGCAGGGCCACACCGATGTGGGCCTGCTTGAGCGCACCGACGTCGTTGGTGCCGTCACCAGCCATAAGGGTCGTGAAGCCGAGGTCACGCAGAGTCGAGACAATGTACTCCTTCTGCGAGGGCGAGACACGCGCGTACACCCAGGTGTGCGAGACGAGGTCCTTCCACGAGTCGCGGTGCTCAAACTCCTTGACGGCGGAGCCAGTCACACAGATGTCGTAGTTGCGGAGGATCTCCTGGTCGAGCGGCTGCTCGGGGTCGACGGGCACAATCTTGGTCTCGTCGACGTTGCGCCACACAAACTCGTCAGACGAGCCCTCCTTGAGGTCCAGGATCATGACGTCGCGGTCAACAATCTCGACGTCACGCGCGACGTGGGCGGCCGTGAGCGGGTTGTCACCGGTGATCATGATGCAGCGGTGCGACGAGTCGGCGAGCATCTTGAGGGTCTCGACGGCGTCGGGCTTGAGCGGGCAGTGGAAGACGAGGAAGCCGGCAAACTCGAGGTCGCGCTCGACGGTGTCGCGGGCAATGTGGTTGATCTGCTCGGGCGAGATCTTCATCTCCTTGATGCCGAGGGCAAGGACACGCGAGCCGCGGCGGGTGTAGTAGCGGTACGTCTCCTCGTAGAACGCGGGGACCTTGGTGTACATGGTCTTGAGGGTCTCGGGGGCACCCTTGACAGCGGCAACCCACTTGCGGCCCGAGGCGTCGGTAACAGCCGAGATGGTGGACATGCGCTTGAGCGCAGACGAGAACTGGAAGCGGCGGCGGATGTTGATGGCATGGCGGTGGGGAGCGTCCTTCGAGTTGGGCGAGACGTTGTCGCCCTTGGACACCTTCCAGTCGAGGGCCTGGAGCGTGGTCTTCTCCATCGGGTCGCCGACAATGGTGCCGTCGTCGAGGAGGACGAGCGCGTGGGCGGCAGCGAGCGACAGGGTGGTCTCCTTGCTGGTCTCGGTGACGGGGACGAGGCGCTTGGGGTCGGCAGCGTCGACACCGCAGACACCCTCGACGACGAGGTCCTCGCCAGTGATGGTGCCGGTCTTGTCAAAGCAGCACACGTCGACGCGGCCCGCGAAGGGGATGCGGAACGGCTCGGTGCAGAAGATGGCGTACTTCTGGAGGGCAATGAGGGACGCGTTGACGGCGAGCGAGAGCTCCATGGGGAGCTCGGGCGGGACAACCGAGGTGATGATGAGGATGCAGTCGAGGAGGAGCTTACCCTTGGCGAGGCCGCGCTCGAGTCCCTTGATCCAGACGTAAGCCGAAGCAGCAATGGCAAAGATCAGAAGGAAAAGAATGAACAGGAACGACTCGAAGTTGTTGGCCGACACGCGCTCGGTCGAGAAGATCATGGTGCGCACAAGCTGGCCCTGGGTCGTGCCGAAGCCGGTGCGGAGGACGACCGCGAGGCAGCCGCCGTCCGGCGTCTTGATGCCGGAGCCGACGACGTCGTCGCCCTGCGAGACCTGGAGCGCCTTGGTGCCGGAGAAGAGCACAGAGTTGCGGTCGGCGCCGTTGATGTCGAGGCGGTCGGTGGGGTCGCGGAGGTCAACGGCCTCCTTGAGGAGCGGGGTCGACTCGCCCGAGAGCATGGCCTCGTTGACGATACACGTGCCGCGGAGGAGGAGGAGGTCGCAGGGGATGCCAGAGTCGGGCTTGGTTCTAAGGATGGAGACGAGGTCGTCGGGGACGAGCTCGTTGCTGACAACCTCGACCCACTTGCCGTCGCGGAAGGCCTGGACGGGGTACGGCGTGATGGACATGGTGCGGAACTCGGTGAGGGTGCGGACGCGCTGGAAGACGACGGTGCACTCGAACACGACGAGCATGAAGGCCGTAAACAGCGAGTAGTACCAGTACTCGTCGAGCATCCAGAGCGCAACACAGAACATCTGGAAGACGAAGAACGGCGCGACGGCGTGCTCGGCAAAGAGCTCCATGAACTTCGGGATCGGGATGTGGCACTCGTTGGGGCCGTACATGGCCTTGAGGACGTCGAGCGAGGGGAGCGACTGGGGCGCAGCGGCGGCCTTGGAGGGCTGCTTGGCCGCGCCGTGGCTGACGATGCCGCGCGACTGCTGGAAGTCGCCGAGGGGCGGGTTCTCGTCGCAGGGGTAGGGAATGAGCGTGAAGCGCGCCTCGTCATCCTGGTAGACGTAGGTGTCGCGCTGGTAGATGAACGAGTAGGTCGGCTTGGCGGCGCCGGGCGCAACCTTGGAGTCGAGGGGGACGAACTCGCCGTGGCCGCGGCCCTTCTTGGGCACGACGCGGACCATGGACGCCTCCTCGAGGGAGAATGCCTGGGGTGAGTGAGCGGGGACGGTGTGGGCGGAGAGGTTGGGCGAGCAGCTGGAAGCGCACCGACACCAGCTGCTGCCCGCGCCGCCATCGCTACTCACAGTGCGGTAGCAGAGCTTTGCGCGGATCGCATTGCTCCACCGGGTCGAGAGGAAGCTCAGCGCGTGCCCGCCAAACACGAGCACGCAGTAGATGAACGTCCACTCCTCGGACTTGATCCAGTCCTCGTAGCGGAACTTGTACGCATACCAAAGAAGGGGGTAGAGGGCTGGTGTCAGTGCGCCCGGCGCCGCCACCCACAGAGCCAGAAGAGACCGTAGATGCGGAGATGGATCGGTATGGGGTTGGTGAGGGCGATCCACTCGATCTCGCCAGACGCAATGCCGGGACGGGACGACCTGTGGTCAGCTCGGGTCTGGCGGGGTACTCACTTCCAGTCCGGTGCGGGCATGGTGGGCGGTTGAGGGATGTGGCGATGGAGGATGGGATGGATAATCAGATACGAGATTTCAGACTTCGTGTCAGTCGGCTCGGCGCGGGTGGCTACCCTGACACGCCTCCACTCTGGCTCGTCTCCTGGGTGGGCTCGTGGATGCTTCCAGTGGCCTTCCAGTGGCCTTCCAGTGGCTCTTCTGACCCCGCCACGCCGCGCCACGCCAGCGTCTTTTCGGCCCCGCCTTTGCTTCCCCATAGCCCATGGAACTCTGGGCCGTCGGCCCGGAGTCACCGCGCCAGCGCAGCGTGGTCGCTTGGTGTCTTTGCACCTGAATTGTGCATGCGCCGCGTCAGCCGAGTCTGCAGCGCTTGCCACAAGCCACGTCTGCCCCCCACCCCGATTTCCCCGCCACGCTACTATCACGTGAGCGGGACCATTTCGGCAACCCCTCTGTCCCACCTCCACGCTTCTGGCCCTAGGCCCTGGGGTGCAAGTGGTGCGTGGTGGAACTGTGCGCCGGCGGCGCGGTCACCTCCACGTTTCGCGGCTCAACAATCTCGGACTCGGAGCCTCGCCCATCCATCTCATCACTCGACATCCCACATCCACGGCCGCCATGAACATCTTCCGCTTCTTTGGTGCGTACCCTGCTCCCACTGTCATACGCCAGGAACACAGCATGCAGGGGACGCGGGCGGCAGCGAGCGAGCGACGCGCCCGGAGCGGGGCCACGCCGTTCTCATGGCGCGCACTGCGGCCCGCATCGTCTGCCCGAACGGCGTGTACGGCTGCGCGCGCAGCGGCAGGCCGAGGGTTTGCGCCGGGGAGCTGTGGTCGGCACTTTCCCGCAATGGCCAAGTGATGCGCGCCCCCCTTGCCTGCGCGCACACTTCATCCCGACGCGCCGTTCGCTTCCCTCAACCCCATGCCTCGTCTCACTCTGCTCGCAGACGCTGACCCCAGGCGACTTGTCGCACCTCGCGTCAATCTTCATCCTCCTGCACAAGATCCAGACGTCGCGGTCATGCCGCGGCATCAGCTTCAAGTCGCAGGCGCTCTACCTCCTCGTGTTCGTCATGCGCTACCTCGACCTCTTCACAAACTACGTGTCGCTCTACAACAGCCTGATGAAGCTCTTCTTCATCGGCTCGAGCGCGTACGTGCTGTACCTCATGAAGTTCCGCTTCCGGCCGACGCAGGACCCCGCCCTCGACACGTTCAACATTGCCTACATCCTCGGGCCCTGCGCGCTCCTCGCCCTCATCTTCAACTACCGCTTCACGTTCATGGAGATTACCTGGAGCTTTAGCATCTGGACCGAGAGCGTCGCCATCCTTCCCCAGCTCTTTATGATGCAGCGCACGGGCGAGGCCGAGACGATCACCACGCACTACCTCGCCGCGCTTGGGCTGTACCGTGCGCTCTACATCCCCAACTGGATCTGGCGGTGAGTGTCGCGTGAGCGTGTTGGGCGGGAAGGAGTCGAATGGCCTGCAATTGAGAATGGGAATGCTGGTGCCGGGGAAAAGCGCAGTAGAGCACCGGACGGAGCAGTCTCAAGAGTGCTTGAAGAACCATAGCTGACATCCAGCTACTTCGCCGAAGACGGGAGCTTCGACCCGATCGCCGTCACGGCTGGTATCATCCAGACTGCCGTCTACGCCGACTTTGGGTACATTGTGAGTACAGCGCAGGTGCTGCGCGTGTGTGGGACTTCTACTGCTGCGGTGAGGGGCGGCCGCAGCAACGCGAGAAGGTGGCGTGACTCTGAATCCCGCACATTCAACGGTGGCTGGTTGCAAGCCGTCATTTTGCGCGCCGGACCAACAGACGCGTGACCGTGTTCTCTCGTGTTGTCGTCGCGTGCTGTCACATCGCATGTGCTGCGCCCACCTCCCACCCCACGACCTCGCTGACGGCAGTACGTTACCAAGGTCCTCCGCGGACAAAAGTTCGAGCTCCCCGCGTAAATGCGCACACTCGTCCAT
>JAMALN010000900.1:0-19456 GCA_023630115.1 Cutaneotrichosporon sp. PK4640 | reverse complement strand
GAGCTCCCCGAGGGCGACCAGCGCTTCGAGATTCCCGCGCCAAAGTTCAACCCCGCCGAGTCGACTGGGGGTGTGACTCTCGCCGAGATTGAGGCGTCCCTCCGCCCATCCCAGCCCCTCGAGGCTATCGAGGGCGAGACGCCCCGCAGCATCAAGTTTACGGTCGAGCCGCGCACGAGCAAGGCCAAGGACTTCCGCTACCTGCGGTACTCGAACCGCATCTCGACGCGCGAGCAGCGCGAGGACGACGAGATTGTGCGCGCGCTCCAGTCGTTCTCGGGCGGCTTCTTTGACGGGCTCGCCGGCGTCGCGGACAAGTTCAAGGGCCTGGTCCTCGAGGTGCCCGTCGACCCCAAGGAGAAGCGGGCGGCCAAGGAGGCCGAGGAGACGCTGCGCGCCGAGATTGCTGCCGAGGAGGCCGAGATTGCGCGCGACCTCGCGGCGCAGAAGGCTGCGCGCGCCGCCGCCGCCAACGCTGCTGCCGCGCAGGCTGTGCAGGCCGAGGAGGAGGTTGTGGAGAAGGTGGCCGAGGAGGAGGTCGTGGACGACAAGACGACCCGGCTCGAGATGCTCAAGAACCGCGCGCTTGAGGCCGCCCGCCGCAAGGTCGCTGCGGACGCCGAGGCGCGCCAGGCCGCCGTTGTGAGCAAGGCCGCCAGCGCCGCCGCCAAGGTCCAGGCTGCGCGGGCCGAGCCCGCCCTCGCGGCGCAGGAGCGGAAGGAGGAGCCCGCGTCCAAGTCGACGTGGCGGTGGTTCGAGAAGAAGTGATAGACATGCATTGGACTCATAGCTCAGCGTGTAGCACTTGCTGGTCGATGGCTGTCCTGCATATCCTGGGTGAAGTGGGGCCGGGTCTGTGCAGGCAGAACGCAGGTCGGCTTGACTGATGAAAGTCAGTGCGAGCGGAAGCAAATGTATCACCACGTGGGGTGCTTTGCCACCTTTGTTGTCTCCAACTGCGCCATCTTCGACTTCGAGATCCATCCCGAGACTACCCACTTCATCCGCACCCATCGCACAACATGTCCCAAGCCCACCGCCCAACATGGAACCCGACAATGGGCCGCGAGTCCAAGGCCGGCTCGCAGCAGGTCGCCAAGCTCGCGCTGGCCTCGCACACCAAGCTCAAGTTCCGGCAGCCTGGCCAGACGACCGCGAGTGACGTCGCGCGGCGTGATCTGCGCGCCGAGCTGGCGGCGGCGGAGCGCGTGGCGCAGGACAAGAAGCGCAAGGCGGCAGGCCTCCCGCCTCTCCCTACAAGTTCTGTCGCCGGCGCAATTGAGAACGGCAGCGAGGACGAGGCGGCGGCCAAGCGGCGCAAGATCCTCGAGGAGGCGGCGGAGCTGGACCGGGACGACTCTGACTCGGACGACTCGGATGAGGAGGAGGAGAACGGGGGGGACAAGGGCAAGGGGAAGGACGTAGAGGAGGACAGCGACAGGTGCGTAGCTGCTCTTGGCGTCTGCTCGTATCTGGAACAAGCTGACAACAGCGACGACTCTGACTCTGACTCGGACGACGACGACACCGCCGAGCTCATGGCCGAGCTGGCGCGCATCAAGGCCGAGCGGGCCGAGGAGAAGGCGCGATTGGTGCGTCCTCCTCGTTGCACTGAGCTGACAGCAGGAAGCAGAGGCGAACGCTGGCGCCGAGCGCGACATGGAGGAGGAGATTGCGACGGGTAACCCCCTGCTCAACCTCCAGGCTGCGCTGGGGCAGACGCCCGGTGCGGAGTCGTCCTCGTCCGCTGGTTTTGCGGTCAAGCGGCGCTGGGACGACGACCTGATCTTCAAGAACCAGGCGGTGACGCTCGACAAGCCCAAGCGGGGCGAGTTTGTCAACGACCTCCTGCGGTCCGAGTTCCACAAGAAGTTCATGCAGAAGTGAGTTGTGCTGATGTGTTGTGCTGACGGCAGGTTCATCAGGTAGAGGCAGTAGATGTTGTAGTCGATGCACACGAGATCCCACGAGCGCTTCACCGGCTACATGTGCCGCAAGGAGGATGGAACGTCCACAGCGGGCTACTCACAGATGCTGACCTTCTGCTTCCCTCTCTCGTCCCCAATACGTGTCTTCCTCAGGCTAAGCTGTCTTTGCGAGCTCTCTTCTCAAAACGACGGATCTGTGCATCCGGACCGCATCGCCTCTTCTTGCACCCACCAACATCCCATGCCCCCTAGCCCGTGGCGCTCCAGCCTTCGCCATTCAGCCTTGATCTCCAAGATTTTCTACATCCATCCACCATATTCTGCATGCATGCTAGTAGAATGATGATGCATGCACCACTGCTAGCTGCTGGTGCATGGCGTTGAAACTTTATGGGCGAACATGTACTCTCAAGTCGCGTCATGCCTGGTCATGCCAGTGAGATGTACGTGTCATTTGCCTCCGCACCCGCACCGCCGCCCAGCGCCAACGCTTAGCCCATGCTTCGCACAGTTGGCCACTCACTCTAGTCCATCATCAACCACCTTCTCCCCGTTCTCTCCAATACCCACTACACTCCCTCTGTCCTTTGCCTCACCGAGGCGCCCCCATCCCTACACCCCCACAACCAACGCACATGTCTGCGGCCGGCCAGGTCGCGTGGCGCGAGCCCACGAAGGAGGACAAGCCGCCCAAGTGAGTCGACGCGTGCAGGTGCGCGAGTCGCAGATCGTTCAGGCGAGGAGGGCTGCACACCGTGCAGGTTGGTGGAGCTGGAGAGAGCTGGAAGCGCCCAATCCGTTTGAGAGCGACGAGGAAGGTCGCGTGCCCGCCCAGCCAAGCGCGCGCCACACATCTCGCCCCCTCCCCATCGCCGCTCGCTCCGCCGTCTCCACACCCATTCTGAACTGGGCTGACAACAGGGATGCCGACCTCTCGGTTTGTACAGGCCATACTGGCTGCTCGCGTAGGGCTTGCTGACAACAGACGGCGTGGAACTTCCTCCAGAATGGTGTCGAGCACATCATGACGCGGTACGTCGTGCCCCGCCTCCGCCCCTTCACCTTCCCTTCGCAACCCCATCGGCGTTCGCGCTAACATCCAGCCTGCATGTGGGCATGTCGTACCAGTACTACATCATCCTGTACACGACCATCTACGACTACTGCACCGTCCCGAGCCGCGGCGGCGTCGCGTTCACGCCAAAGGGCGGTGCGAGCTTACAGGGTGCCGACCTGTACAAGAAGCTCAACGCGTACCTTGCCGACCACTGCCGTCAGATGCGCGAGGTGAGTCGAGCGCAGAGGCTGTAGCTGACAGCAGGAAGGCGAGCGTCTCTCAGACATCGAGCTCATCAAGTACTACGCGCGCCAGTGGGAGCGGTACACCACCGGCGCGGGGTACCTCCACAAGCTCTTCAACTACTTGAACAAGCACTGGGTCAAGCGCGAGAAGGACGAGGGGCGGAAGGAGATCTACACCGTGTACACTGTGGGTTCGCGCGTGACGCGGAGTGCTGACTGCAGCTTGCGCTCGTGGCGTGGAAGAAGAACTTCTTCAAGTACATCCAGAAGAGTGACTCGGAGCCCTCCCGTCTCACCCAGGCGGTGCTCAAGCAGATTGAGCTGCAGCGCAATGGCGAGACCATCGACACTTCACTTCTCAAGAAGGTCATCGAGAGCTACGGTGAGTTCTAAGGCATCGTTCGAACTGACAGCCAGTCGCTCTCGGCATCGACGACGCGGACGTCCAGCGCGAGAACCTCGACGTCTACGCCGACTGCTTCCAGAAGTACTTCATCGAGGCGACGCGCAAGTACTACGCGCAGGAGTCGGCGGCGTTTGTTGCCAACAACTCGGTGCCCGACTACATGAAGAAGGCCGAGGACCGCTTGAAGGAGGAGCAGGACCGCATCAACCTCTACCTGCACGACTCTACACGGCGCGAGGTGAGCTCCTTTGACGGACGAGACTAACGACAGCTCAAGGAGACTTGCGAGCACGTCCTCATCAAGGAGCACGAGAAGATCATGCAGGACGAGTTCCAGCCTCTGCTCGAGGCGGACCGCGAGTCCGACTTAGGCCGCATGTACGGCCTTCTCCTCCGTGTCAACGGCCTCGACTCGTTGCGCACCAAGTTCGAGGAGCACGTCAAGAAGGCCGGTCTTGCCGCCGTCGAGCGTGTCATCCCCGCACCTGGGGCAGTCAACGAGGCGGGCAAGCCCGAGGTTCTGGACCCCAAGGCGTACATCGAGGCGCTTCTTTCGGTGCACAGCAAGTTCCACGAGATCTTGGACGGCCCCTTCCACTCCGAGATTGGCTTCAACGCATCGCTTGACAAGGCGTGCCGTGACTTCACCAACTCGAACGCGGCTGCCAAGACGGCGACCAAGTCGCCCGAGCTCCTCGCGTCGTACTGCGACCAGCTGCTCAAGAAGAGCAACCGCGACGTCGACCCCGACGCGCTTGAGGGTGCCCTCACCAAGGCCATGATCATCTTCAAGTTCATCGACGACAAGGACGTGTTCCAGAAGTTCTACCAGAAGAAGCTCGCGCAGCGTCTGGTCAACTCGATGTCAGCGTCGGACGACTCGGAGTCGTCCATGATCTCTAAGCTCAAGGAGGTCTGCGGCTACGACTACACGACCAAGCTTACGAGGATGTTCAGCGACGTCAGCGTCGGCCGCGACCTTACTGAGAAGTTCAAGGAGAAGGAGCGGCGCGAGGGCCAGGGCGATGGCCGTGAGTTCTGCAGCCGACACAAGAACTGACAGCAGTCGACTTTTCCATCATGGTTCTCGGTACCACCTTCTGGCCTCTGGCTCCCCAGCAGACCGACTACTCGGTACCGCGCGAGATCCAGCGGACGCACGAGCGTTTCACTAAGTTCTACAATGACGTGCACTCGGGCCGCAAGCTCACCTGGCTGTGGCACGTGTCGAAGAACGAGCTCCGCACAACGTACCTCCAGCAGAAGTACATCTTCATGACCTCTGCGTACCAGATGGCGATCCTCACTCAGTTCAACGAGAACGACTCGCTCTCGTACAGGGACATTGCCGAGGGCACCAAGATCGACGACAAGATTCTCCGTCCCCAGTTGAACCTCCTTGTCAAGGCCAAGGTGCTGCTGAACGACGGCGACTCGTATGACCTTAACTTGAACTTCCGCTCCAAGAAGATCCGCGTGCAGCTCAACCACCCCGTCAAGGCCGAGCAGAAGGCCGAGGCGACCGAGGTGCTCCAGGCCGTCGACGAGGACCGCAAGTTCGTGTACCAAGCGACGATTGTGCGCATCATGAAGGCGCGCAAGACCATGAAACACCAGGGCCTCATCCAGGAGGTCGCACAGAGCATCTCGACCAAGTTTACGCCCAAGGTCGCGGAGATTAAGAAGGCGATTGACTACCTCATCGACAAGGAGTACCTCGAGCGTGGCGACACCAAGGACACCTAGTGAGTAACGCGACGCGGCGTCGAGGCCGCCAGTAGCCTCTGCCGATTTGGAACAGCCGTGCTCCACGAATCCAAGCTGACATACAGCAACTACCTGGCGTAAGCGTCCGCCACCATGCACTGCAACACCTCGTCGCACTACGGCGCCTTGAACGACCTGTACAGCGATACCCGGCCATAGTGCAGCAGCGGCGACAGTCAGTGAGCAGAGGGAGCCGCGTCGAGAAGATCAGCGCGCGAAGTTGGGCATGGTCCGCTGTCGTCGTTGTAACTGTATAACATGCATTCATGTGATGTGAGAACTGATAGGGCAAAGGCCAGCCGGAGAAGTGCGGGCAGTCTAGGCATCACACGAGCTTTGCTTCTGGGCAACGCAACGCCGTCTCAGGTGGCGTTGCTGAACTCGAACTTCTGCCTCTGGTTCCTGCTCGTGATGCACGTAGCCCGCCTCACTGTCAAGCAAACCTCCAGCGGTGGCACCATGTCGAGTTCATGCTTCCAACGCCGCTCCAGGCGCAGGTACAGCCAAGTCCCGCCCCATCTTGTCGTACCAGCAGTAAACCACATCTCCAGCGTCCGCACACACGCCCTGCCCTCCAGGCCCACACGGTGCAGCTGGTCCTGCCCGACCCGACTTCCCTTCCAAAACCAACACAGTTCCAACACGCCGCCGCTTGGGATTCCGGTGTCTCGGGAGAGGGGGCAGGCTACTCGAGGCTTCAGATCTGGTAATGTAGGAGCTTAAAGAGCAGCACTGGGCCCGACATAGAGCTTTGTCCGTCACTGCGACCAGGAACACGACTGTGGCAGTGTGCGGTATGAGTACCTCTCACAGCCATACAGGAACATGCATGCAGTGCATAGTGTCTCGTGACCTATGTCCAAGTCACGAGGCCGCGAGGGCGCTCTCTCGCTGCATGCAGGTATATTGCTCAGTGGGCTCTGCGAATCCACCACTTCCCCCACCTCTTATGCTCCACCAAGAGTAGTGAGCACTTCCCGTCTCTCCGGCTGACAGCTGAGATCGAACCACAATGCTCTTCGCCACACTTGCACCAACCCTCGTGGCTCTGGTCGCAGTCTCCGTCCATGGTGCCAAGGTGAACGACAAGTGCCTTGGGGGCACCAATGCCCCCGGTTATGCTGTCGATGGTACGTGGCGGCAACGGAGGGGAGCTGACAGCAGGTGTCTGTCTGTCGCTCTACGAGTGCCTCCAGTGGGCCAACGCCAACGGCGGAGGCGCGTCGCCTGGCTGTGGGAACCAGGCCCTTGCCTGTTGCACGGGAAAAAAGTGCGGATACATCTCCCACAACAAGTGCCCTGGCGGGTCCAATGTCAAGTGCTGGGACAGCGCGGGGTACTGTCACTTCATCTCCCACGGCAAGTGTCCTGGCCGCGACGCCACACGTTACAAGTACATCGGGGACAGGTACAAGGACGCCAAGGGCAGATATGTGAAGTGCTGAGCCCGTCTGTGACCCTCGTGCTGGGTCCTTGGGCGACTGGAAAAGGCCCGTCCTGTAGGATGAGAACGCCAGTCGATGCATTGCCACCCGGCTACGATCTCTACACTCGTTCGCCATGACGCCGAGCTCAGCCCCTCCGCCCAACTCTTCCCCACTCTTCTCCGCCCCACACTCCCCGCCCAATGCAGGCCGCAATGATCCCCTCCGCTACGTAACAGAGGGCCAGCCCCCGCGTGAAACGGAGCCAGTCGCCACAAAGATGACACTAACACCCACCTACTGTAACACCCGTCCCGAAACGCTCCATGCCAGGCCCCGATTCTGCGAGGCCACGGCATCCAGGCTCGTGGCGCAGGGCCAGGAACGCCGCCACCATGTCGTCAGCATGCAGCAGGAACAACCATGAAAGTGGACCAGCAGCGACCGAGGCCTGCCGTTCCTGCGTACGTCGCCTTGTTCCCATCGTTCGCTGCGTTATCTTATCCCTCACGTGTCAGGATTTCAGCTGACCCTTGGAGCGGTTTCAAGGGTTGCGCGCCCTGCCCAGGCCGGCGTTGCCATTCCCACACGCAAGCGTCGGTGTTGTCACAGCACTCACAGCCCCGGAGGGAACGGGAGGCGGACACCCAGCACGGCTCGGCGTATCAAGGCAACGCGGGCACGCGGGCGAGGCTCGTCGGCGACGACGCAGTCTGGCCTCCGTTGGTCGAAAAAGGCACTCCTCCGCTGGCACCTTTGCGCTCACCCTCTAACGGCTTACTGGGAACGGCATGGGAGTGGGTCGGACGCGCGCTCGGCGATGCGACTGTCCTCTCAGGTTCTCACAGGGCACACTCGGAAGTGCAGGCACACACATCCCGCTAGCGCAGGAGCTCTTCGCTCTCATCAGTGTTGTCAGTGGCCGATCCACTCGCCGAGATGGAGACCGAGGGGCCGAGCTCGCACGTGTGCGAGGGGCGACGTGGTAGTGGTAGTGGGCTGGACACTCTGTTGACCGACAGCCCTGTTCACCGACAGCACCATTCACGGTGACCGAGGTGGCTGCGATTGAATACTAGTAGGTGTCAGGTTCAGCCGTCAGTATCTCGGTGAGCCCTCGGTCTTCGTCGACCGACAAGCTACCCACAGCGGGGCCCAGCCCAGGTCGGAGGGGAGGCACTCCGTCAGCAACGGAAGCAAAAGCATCGGCACGCTGTGCGTTATCGCCACCAAGTCTCGATCTTGGGACCTCGAGGTGATCATACTCGTATGAGCCTCGCGCTCTTCCACTAAGCTATAGCGATTTTTGCGCTGCGAGCTGCAAAGCCGCGTCGGCCAAGTTCGGCACCCTCACTCCACCGTCAACGAGTTGGCTTCCGGAGGCAGAGCTGAGGTCGGCGATGGGCCCTCGAAGCCACTGGGCTAGGGGTGTCAGGAAGGCCAGTTAGCTGACAGAGTGGGTGCTGGGCGAGATTGGCCACGGATGGCCTGTGAGAACCAGTGCCATGCCAGTCATGCCAGTCAGTCAGCTGGCGAGCGCCGTTCAGAAACGATCAGCACAAGATGCAATGCGCCTAGTGTACAATGTGGTGCGCTGTGTAGCCGCGAGCGCCGTATAACGGGATACACGTGTGCGGAGAAAACCAGTGGGCGACGAAAGAAGAAGGGGTCCGCCAAAGGAAGCCGAGGGCGAAAGCGAGGGCAAGTGTTGGTCCGGGAGGGAGGCAGGTCGAGGCCATCGAGGGCAGCAAGGAAGTCACCCAGCCAGTCCTCATGACTTGAAGTTCTTGCGGGCGGCGACAGTCTCGACACTTGTGCCGTCGCGCACGGCCTTCCACACGGCCACCTCCTCGCGCCACAGGTCCAGCACGCACGGGCAGCATGACGAGCCGCAACATTCCTGCCGTCAGCGGGGAATGGATCTGGACGGGCCCATGTGGAAGCACGTTTCCACGGAGACGTGTCCTAGGGCGCCAAGAAGGCCTCGATGGCGTGGGGGAGCTCGTTGCGAACACGGGCACGTGCTCGATCCGCTCGGTCACGATCTCGTCGGCGGCCCATTCCATGTCTGCACCGACCAACCAAGAGCGGCGCTGTCGATGGCTTGAGCACATGCGCCAGGTGGCCGACACGCAGCGACCGATCGCGGCGTCGTGCTCGCCCAGCCATCGTGAACACCTCCATCCCCCCGTCCCTTCCCCAGCTCCATTTCTCGCATCCTCCTCGCTCCCGTCGAGCTTCCCCGTCGGCCAAGTCGGACCCCGGATTCACACTCACGTCCTCGTCTGGTGGGGCGGGCTGTGTGTCGAGCAGCGCCTTCTCAAGGATAACGTTTGCACGGTACGGCGCCATGCGCTTCGCCTCCGAGTACTCGAAGATCCAGTCGCGCGCGTGGTCCTCGTCGACGGGTGGGAGTTTGGTCATGGTGGTGGGTGGAGCGATAAGTGAGACGTCAGATTCTGACTAACCACAACACCCGGGGATGCCCGAGTGGAGGTTTGGCGGAATTGGTTTATCCGGAAGTGGAGGTAAGTTCGAACTGCCTGGACTTCGGTGCCAACTGGTCCTGTAAAGCCAGACCAACGCACAATTGTGAGCAACGGAAAGGGCGCAGGACTCAGACGCTGCTGAGGACAAAGGCCTCGAGTAGACGATAGAATCGGGGATTGCCAGATCTGGATGGGCAACCCAGGGGCAGCGTCAGTGTGACCGGGACAGTCACAGGCAGCGGGTGTTCCGGCTTGTACGTCGAGAACCTGGCTGCAAGACGGTGTTGTTCGTAGTTAGGGCCTCTGTTGCTCCGAAGTGGGACACCCCGGCCGACCTGCTGCGTCGCGTTGCCGCACGAGGTTGATGTGGCCCACCTTGTGATGCAAGCTATGCTGACTTTGTGCAGGGAGGGTCATTTGAGGAACTCGAACACGCGATGAAGTCTCATACCGACAGAATCTCCTTTCTAGCACACCCTCTAGACGATACCATGCTATGGCCACGCCTCCAATCTACTCCGGCTCCCCCACCTTGGGCCGCTTCAGTTGAAACACTGCGATTTTGAGGGGGATCAGGCGCTCGCCGCTATTCTCGGCGCTCCCATGCCCTACTTCACAACCAGGAAGTACGAAGACAAAAGCATACTCGCAGCAAGCTACACAGCTGTTTCATGTTGCAGGCCTGGACTCGTAACGCTTCCGTCATCAACTCTCCGACGGTTTCCAAGGGTCTGGGGTAATGGGAACGGAACCTCAGACGCACGGCATGCACGTTATATTCGGCACGTCCGGCGGTCGCGCCAGCAAAGGTTGCAATTGCTAGGAACAGGGGAGTCCGTTCGTCTCGAGGCACGGCGTCTCCGTGGAATGTGGCAGTAGTCTGAGTCTCGAAAATAGGACGAGGCGAGTTCGGCATGTGTGGGCTGGGCGGAGGCTGGTCGGCTGCTCGACGCTGAACTTCCCACTGGAACCGGCGTCTGCCCCTGCGCACCACTGGTGATGAGATGGACAGGAAGGGAATGTTGCAAGCTTTGTCAACAGGGTCCGCCTGGTAGGGCGCGACTTGACCTCAAGAACGTGCACTGTGGCGTATAGGGCAAACTGTATCATGGCTCCCACCCTTGGCCTGTAGTCGGTTAGCTATGCTGTTGGGCACGTCTTCGTGTGCACATTCAGGCCTCCGCGAACCTCCCCACATACCCCAGCAACGTGCTGCAATGGCCCCAGGGAGTGTGAGTGGGGGAATGGGGACGGGTGGGGTGAAAGAGCCAAAATTGTGGTGAGCAAAGACCTAATGCCGCCACATTCCGCCACCACGCGAGACCCTCAAGGCGCGGCTCGCCCATGGCCCTCGATCCCTCGACGATCAGAGTTGCCCGCACGAGTCCCTGCGCTTTACCTGAGTCCATTCGCCCACGCTGTTAACACGCGGTATCGAGGCGTCCTCATGCTCAATGCATGCCAATGTATTCCACGTGAGCCTGAGGTATTTGGAGGAAACGAGCATTAGGCAAGCCGCATGCCGGTGAGTAAATGCCCGCCACAGCGTCACCAACCCCGCCACAACGGTCCATCAACGAGTGCTCAGGCCCATGCTGGTGTCAGAGCCCCGCCACGACCACGTGGGAGGAAATGTCCCGCATACCCCCAGGCGAGTGCCACAACCTTCATCTCGATCGCCCGGAAGTGCGGAATCAGCCTGGATCCATTCGAACTCTGGCACATGGAGCCCTCCGCCGTTCCCCCGACCAGATCCCCCGAGTGGAATGAGCTGTCAACCCGTAGGTCTGGAGTCGCACTCTATGTGTCTATGTGCAGGGGTGATCTCAGTTGGCCGGCGAGATTGCCGGTGTGCGGCGCCCGTTGCGAGAGGTAGCACTCGTAAGCAGCGACCCCATCGATCAATCAACCATCGGATGGCGGGGACCTAATTGTAGACCTGAGGACGAGTCCAGACAATGTCGCCCCTCGCGGCACGGCGATAACGACGTGATCTGCACCTCGTGCCTGCAGGACTGCACCTTGAGGCTCTCTAGTCGATCGTCTGCCTGCCACTGACCAATATATTGTTAATTGAGAACCCGGGAGGGTGTTGCGGTCCACAGCGCACAGAGTGTGAAGTCCAGAGTGTGCGCATGCGGGATGCGCAACAGTCCGAGGTAGCTTTCCGCTCGGCAGCGTGACCTCGGTAGCATCAGACACCGTGGCGTACGCCACCGTCTGTGCAAGCGTCGACAAAGTTGGAGGGTGCTAACATCACTCCGTGCAGAAGCGCAGATCTACAAGGCGACGCGAGGTGGCGTCCTCGGGGCTGGGGGTGGCGGCGAGTTTGACTCGTTCTATAGGTTCAGAGTCAAGGATCAACCCCAACAAAGTTTGAGGCCGAGACGGACATGCGTCCCAAGTCGAGCGGAAGACCGGGGAGGCGAGCGCCCCTGTAGGCAACCGATACAGCCAGGCCACCCAGTGTTGCGGAAAGCAGGCAGGGGAACGGCAGCGTACGGACTGCGTACTCGGCGTCAAACTTAGTAGGCTTTGGATCGCGGTTCGGCTCGAGGAAGCAATCCACCCAACGTGGCAATTGCTCGCTAAATGTCGCCGCCCGAGCGTCGACGGTGCGAACGACGAGGGGGTTAGCGGCAACAACACCGGTAACCATGGGCGTTGCTTGATGTGTGGAATGGGCCGCGACAGTGGCGCGGTCACGCATCAGCCCAGCCCACCGCCACGGCAAACGCCACGACGCCACCTCTCCTGGGCTGACACCCCTTATCGACGAGGGATCTGCAAGCCGGTTGGACAACACTGAATGATCAACCGTTCATCCCCGTATCCAAGCTCCCGCAGATGGGGCCAACTGACAAATGTACATCCGCACTTGAGCGCTCTCCGGTGGCGTCGGCACTTGCTGAGCTGACAAGGTGTTCACAAAGCATCCGAGCAGACGCCGGGTTCTCGGGCCACTGCTGCAGGGAGAGCATGTATGCCATCAGTAAACCACGAAGAGGCACAGCTGGAAATGAGTAACAGCTCCGACAGACGCCATTGGAGCGCCAAGCGGCCTAGACGAAGCTGACGTTGATATGGGTGGCGGTAAGCGGCAACACCAGATACTGAGGTCAAGTGGAACCAGGGCACAAAGCTTCCGAGCCTACTCGGACGTATCATTCAGCGCTAAGCATACATAGCTGATGTCACAGTCTCAGCTTGTGGGTGGATGGGTGCGGGCGTAGAGCGGTCTCCGACGTGGTCGGACGTGTCGTGAGCTTTGTGAGTTTAGAATCTCACCCGTCGTTCGGCAATCATTCCGCAGCGCCCTCATCGGCCCCATCACCCAATAGGAACGGCCCATGGTGCTCTCGGAGGTTATGTAGAAGCTTTACAAGTAGCTCAGCTTGCGTCAGACGAGGCGCGGCGATCACTATGACGGCCCGTGCTGTAACCACTACCACCACGATTGCGGCGAATGCCAAAGCATTGGCCGCGGAGCAACCAATATTGAGTTGTGCTCCTGTGGAGGCCAGAATGCGGGCCAACGTCGCTTCGATGGCGCGATGCTCCACGCCAACGGTAGAGCCCTCATGTGCGGGGACGCCCACGGAGATGACCCGGTCTTCAGTCAGTTCCGAGGGCACTCCATTGTCCAGCAACTGGCTAGCACCACCCGTTCCTCGCGAGCCATGATACCAGCTCTGCACTTGCTCGCTCCACCGTTACTTCAGCCCGGTGCCTCCCATCTCTCCCACACACTTGCCCCTCCCTCGACAGATGCAAAGGTCCAATCTCGAGCGACGCGACTTCTCGAGCGCCATCAAGGCACAGTCAGTCCTGAGGCGGTCCTGCATCGAGTTTTCGTGTGCACATGTGCTCTGCAGGACTCTTGAGGTGTCAGTCTCACGTCGCCTGTACGCCTAGCAGATGCCAAGGGCTGCGGGATGAGTTTCAGATGTACACAATCAGCGATCACACAGCTCCACACCTTTGGCGAACGAGGATGCCACCATGCTGCGCACGCTGCCGAGTTCCAGTTGGATGCTGCTGATACAGATACAGTCCATGCAAGGGTCTCGGTGTCTTCCCCTCACGGCCTCTCCAATGCCCACTCGGCACCACTCTAGCACCACATCTCTCCGACGCGATCAAGACGACCCAGCTGGAAGTGGACGTGGTGGACGGAGGACTTCATTTGCGAGCTCGTTCACCTGAAAGCAAGGGTTCCAGGTGGATTCCGGCGGCCGACAGGGTGCGATGCAATGCCGGCATGCAAGGAACAGCGGCGTTGTGGGGTCAAAAAGGTACAGGTTGCCGTAAACCGGCAAAGCGCTCGGCGCAAATTCTTCGCCGTTTGCCTCCAAGCCTGTCCTCTGAGAGTGGATGATGCACGCCCAATGCGACCTCGCACCGTGTCTACAAGGGCTGTACGACAAAGGTGGAGCTTCGAGTCTCGAACAATGATCGACCTTGAGCGTGCTGGCGCACCCGCGAGCGACGGTCGCATGATCGTCGACACGAACTAGTCTGCAGCCGGACAAGCATATCCACATTGTACCGGTTGTCACTCTGATGTCAGCATTAGGTCCTTCTCTGTGAGCGCCGCTGTTCTGATGTGGGGTTGATGGCAAGCCGAGAGTGTGCCGAGGTGCGGGGCTCAGGATCTGCTAAGAGCGGCAGCGACCGCCGAAGCAACGGGAAGGGATCGACACTGACCCCACATCGCTCGTCGGCATTGCAGGGCGATGTAGGCACATTTCGCCGGTCGCAGTCGCACATTCGTGAAGCTTCACAGGGCAGTGGAACACTTGAGGCCCTCCAGGCTCGCCATTCTGCACCGACAACCCGTCGGATCCAGTCGCCTACCCTCAACTTGCCGTCGTATACCGGAGATGCCGATCCCTGCCCACCAGGGTTAGCATACTTGGCAGGGTGCGGAGCGGTGTTGAGCTCTCGAAACAAATGGAAGTACTGCGAAGTCGGGTTATACCGTGCCTGCAGGCGTGCACCAGGTCCTGAGGGCTAGGAGTTGGAAGCGTGGCAGCGACAACGTGATCACATGCGAACGCGACACACTAGGAGGTGGCACAGTCCGGCCGACATCGACCTGGTCTAGACACCCATAGCGCGAAGTGGTGCACCGTTCCTTGTAGAGAGGTGCATTGTTGGCCGTGGCCAGCCGAAAGTCTCGGAGCTCAAGGGTGATCAATACGTTGCTCCTTGCGACTGCTCCACGACGTGGCTCTCACTACTGTCACAGCTTCTCACAAGACTCGAAACGCGAACCGGACGAAGCTCTTCCCGTGCTCTTCGGGTCGTTGCCGGACGCAGAGCCTCCCTCGATTCGGACGCAGTGCACCTGACTGACCCTAACTTTCTCGACCGCGGGTGGCGGGAAAGCAGTGGCTTCATGTCACGTAGCTTTCAGGGGCCAAAGTGCCTTCCGGCGCCGAGGTCGCTCCTCTGCCAGGGAGACCCAAAGTGCATGCAATATGGCGCTTGTACAACGTGGGGAGGGCATTCAGCCCGGACCGTGCTCTATGAATGTTGGTTGTATGTATGTATTGGTGAATATGTATTGGTGATTTGACTAGTCTATTGGTGTGTGAGTGTGGCGTGTGGCGGATGATAGAGTTGGTGGTGGTACTGATTACTGGGTGAACTGGCGCGTAGACCGGCCGGTGCGTTGAGCGCTCGACGAAGTCACGGCACGCTGCAGCCGGGGCATGTTGATCAGGCGGCCCCGTGACTGCCCCACGTGCGCCGCCCAAGGGCGGAGCTCGGCAGCGGTATCCTGGATGCTGTCGTCGAGAGGCTCGTCGTGCTGGAGCGAGGTAGCGCGCTGGAGAGGCCGAGATGCGAGGACCTCGATGGAAGCGGAAGGGATGCGGACGGGGCCCACCGAGTCAGCGTTCAGGCGGCTGAGGGCAGTCGCCAGCTCAACCTCGTCGTAGAGAGGGAGGGCGATTGGCGAGGACTCGGGGGGAGTGGAGGGGCCGGAGCTGGTCGCAGCGTAAACGGCGGAGGACCAGTTGGCAACGCGGGTGTGGAGATTGCCCTCGTCGTGCGAGAAACAGAGGCCCGGTACATCGTCGTCGGTCTCCGTGCGGCGCCCGCGCTCACGAGTGCGGCCACGCTCCTCGTCCTGCGAGCGCTCGATAGTGGAAGCGCGGGGGCGGCGGCGACCGCGGCCAGCGGTAGGGGAGGCAGGGGGCGAGGGGTAGGAGAGCTCTGGCGCGGCGGCGGTGAGGTCGAGGCCAAGTGCGGAGAAGCGTGGGGGAGCAGCGGCGCGGGTGCCCTCAACGGGAGGGATGATGGAGGAGATGCCCGAGTCAGCGGCAGGGATGAGGGGCGAGTTGGGGGTGGACATGAGGAGGGGGCGGGTGGGGAGGCGGGGAGCACGGAGGAGCGATGGGGAGGGGGCGATGGCAAGGGGAGCAGGTGCCAGGTGCTGTAGCCGTGTAGGGGTAGGGGTGGTGACGGGGGACGACGGCGATGCCTGCTGGATGTCCTCAATGTGCTGGGTCTCGGACTCGAAGAGCCCCAAGACCGATGTCGCCCTTAGCGGGTGTCCACTTGGTCGATATGAGGCGGGGCGGCGCCGCCATGCCCGACTTGTGACCGAGCTTAACCTCGTATTGCAGAGGCTCAAAGTCAAAGGTCATCTTGACTGGAGAGTCGGCACATGGGTCGAGGTCGAAGACGCCGGGGACGAGGGGCGCAGCCCAGGAGTCCTCTACAGAGGGCTCGTGATACTGGGCCTTGCGGGAAGGGGGGTAGGGGGTGTGGACGGAGTGTGTGTCGAAGTAGAGGGCCATTGTTGCTTATGTGCTACGATGACCTGCTATGATAGATGTTTGAGTGGGAAAGGTATGGTGGAGATGAGGTAGTGGTTGTTGTTGGTGGGGGTTGCCGAAGAGTGGTTGTGCTGCTCACTCAGGCGTCTTTAAGGACAGTTGGACAGTTCTACCTGCTTTATCAGTCGGAGCAACCTTTGGTTGCATGGCTGCATGGCTGCCACTGTCAATCCGCCTTGAGCGGCGGGCAGTGTGCGCAGTGTGCCTTGCATCGATTCTTTGTGCAACTGGGTTGTCCTCTGCTCTTGTGCCTCAGCAGTGCACGGACAGAGACCCAGCCAGGCCAGAGGCACAGAGGGCGTAGAGGCGGAGGGAGGCCCAGGTACAGGGCTGGCAGGACGTATCAGATCACTGCCGTGCCGAAACGCAGGAAACCCCCGCAGTGACAGCGTTACGGCACACCTTGACCCCCAAGCCAACTTCGTGCCTTACCTCCTGGCCTCGACTTTGCAGGCTTGTCCTGCTTCCCCGACGACCATAGGGGAATACGCTTGCACACGACGGGCTCTAAAAACCCAACTCACAACGGGCCCCCGGCTCGGCCTGGGAGGGATGGCCGTCGTACCTCCCAAACTCTCTCGGGCCGAGAGGTTTAACCAGCCATACACGGAGCGTCGCGCTCCCCATCGTTGTGCTCAAGCTCACTGCGACCGTGACCCAGACTACCCGTCGGGTCCGCACACCACGCGAGTAATACCGGGACGCGGATCTGAACGGACGGGCATGGAATCTGCACTGCCCGCATGGTAGTCACCGCGGTGAGATGGCATGAGAGCTGCGCGAGATACCACGCTGCAATGGCCGGCCTTGACTACTCGGAGGCGAGGCGAAAAGTTAGTGTATCGCTGTGCATGCCGCGGCGGAGGACGCCGACGGAGGCTCCAGTGATCGTGCGATGGTTGTGAGGTACTGTGGCCTGTGCGAGAAGGGCCTTAGGCCCGGCCATCCAGAATACGTCCCCCTTGGTATGCTGCGGCTTGATCACGTTAATGTCATCGTATCCATCGTATACGAGCTAATAGGGAGCCTCGACAACGAGTTCTTGGACAGCTCAAGGGCTGGTTCCAGCGGGCCAAGCAGATCATTCCACAACCCACAACCGAGCAGAGTCACCAACCAGGGCAGAAAGAGTAATGGCTCACGAACCACACGGTGCCAACCGCCCACAGCAATCTTGTCGGGCAAAGGCGTGGACCACCCGACGCGTTGGTCAAGCCCAGAAGCTCAAGAAACGAGGTGGATGGGCACACTCATGCCGTTACTGAGACCTGAAGTGGTGACTCAAAGTCCTGTATTGTGCAGGGTGACAAGTGATCGCTGTGTGGGGTGGCGGCGGTTTGCGCACAGACGCCCCGACACTTAAACACTAACATGTCAAAATCAACCCTGAAGCCACACTGTCGTACATACTCCTTGCCATGCCGGCACCTCGCCTGCCCTCTGTGCCCTCTGTCTGCCCCCTTTCCCCCCCTCTCGTGTCCCACCTCAAGCTTGCGCTGTCCATTGTTCTCTCCAAGTCAGGTCCCATCCCGTCCACCTCGGAGGTTTCGAGCCATGCAAGCCACAGGGCCGTGCGGGCGCCGTGGCTTACGCCACCGCCACCACCTCCACTGTCCCCCTTGGGCAACTCGTGGCTTCCTCGTGATCACCACTGATCATCAAGGCGGCGATCACTGCCGAATGACTTGATTGCTAGCCTCCAGGTCTAGCCTGCCCCTGCCGGGAGCTAACCCAGCCGTCGCCTCTGGAGGCCACCCCAGTAGTCGCTTCCCTCGCCAATGTCAACCTCACCTGTAGTGCAAGGAACGCCACTTCGAGCCAAATCCATGACACGGGGAGCGCTGAAACAACCATTGACGCCCCCTTTCGATTAACAGCGCCGTAAGTACCTTGCGCCCCAGCTGCACGTCCTCCATTATTAGTCTGCTGAGCATTGTTCACGACGATAGGTACACACGTTATTGCCTCCGGCCATGACACGGGGCATTCCCTACAACCGGTTGAAGCGAACCCCAAGTCCTGGTACATCGCGCTCATCGAACGGGCCCGGCATCGACGTGTAGAGAAATTCTTCCGAGAGCTCCTAGGGGTGGGCACTCGCGTCAAAGACAGGCTTGTCGGCGGAAGCACCGGGGGCAGCAGCAGCCGGTGCACCGACTCCGGGAGCCGGGTTGGTACTTGGGACGTACGCCTCGCTCGGGAGGCCACTCTCATCGAGGCCCTCTGCAGCTGTAGGTCAGCTCTCTGTCACAGTCGATCGTGCCTGAACAGCCTCTCGCCCTAACCCGGTGCGCCATAGATGGGCAACTGCCAAGTCGCTCCGTGGCAAGCCAGCTGCGGTCCTTACCTTCAATCACGTCGTACATCGGCGAGGCAATCTCAGGAGCCGGAACGCGACCGCTTAGGAGTGTCAGCATCATCTCTGCCGAATGGCGCTGGGCTTGCGTCACTCACGTCAAGATGTCAGTTGTGGACACGTTGGTGCCATAAAACTTGTGGTTGGCGTCGTAGCGCTCCACAAGGATCGTGCCGTCGAGCGAGAGCCCAGCGAAAAGACCTGGCTGTCAGCATGCTTGGTCCCATCCGTCAACGGAAGGAGTTCGAGAGTTTCAAGGGATGGCGGCGATCAACGGGGCTTTCCGCAGCTCCCGAGGGATAGCAAGGTGATTCCGCCTGGAATGTGACAAACCATAACGTGGAATGTAGGGTCGGGGCACTGTCTCCACAATCCCCAAGCTACTCATCACCAACAGACAGACACCTCGGAAGTGCCACGGAAGTGCCGATGCGGCCGCATACCCGCGCCCCATCTCGCAACACTTCACCGTCAGGTGTGGCCCAGCGCACCCCCTCCGCCCTTGGCCGAGCTCAAGCTCGGAACACGCAAGGTCGGAGACCATGCCCATTCCAAAGCCTTGGTTTGGAACATTGAGGTACCACTTGACCGAGCCAAGACCGAGCAAACTCGAGATGCGGCAGCTGCTTCCGCACGCATGTTGTTCCAGCTGTTCATCCTTGACCGAATCGTGCGACGGCTTCCCCCGCCGCGGCATGTAGCCCAGAGCGTGATCCGGGGCAACACCTCCGACAGCGCCGGGCAGACCACCCAGTGGCCCTTGAACCTGTGCTCCGACCGCTGCCCCAACCTTCACGACACCAGGAAACTTTGTCGCGCCAACCAGCACACTCGCAGCCACCACGTTTAACCCAGTTTCGGTTGACACGCGAGCGTAGGCACAGCTTATGTCACGCCGCCCTGTTTCGGTCAAGGCCTATTCCAGGATGCAAACCG
>JAMALN010000899.1:0-28092 GCA_023630115.1 Cutaneotrichosporon sp. PK4640 | reverse complement strand
GGGAGACGTGTCGTGTGCAGTTGATGGAGGGATGTGTGAAGGGGACGAGGAAGGGATGGGCGATGGGCGATGGGCGACGGGCGACGGGTGTCGTGTGCCTTGAGTGGCTAGGTGGTAGGTGCCAATGTGGCCGACGATGTGCCGACGTGGGTGGCGGATGGTATGCAAAGAGGTGTGAATGGGAATGTAGAAGGATGTGTGTAGATGGGATGTGAAAGATGTTGGATGGCAAGAGAGCAAGAGGAGTACAAGATGAGTGAGCGAGCTAGATGATGACTCGATGGAGATGGGCTAGAGGGGGTGGGGGGTATGGCCGAGGTGTCGGCTGTTGATGACCTAGTGTTGGTCAACGAGTACGACTAACTTTGGTGCCTTGTCAATCCTACATGCTACAAACTCTTGCTGACTGGGGTAATTACATCCATCCATCGCGACCTCCACTCTGTCTCGTCTCTTCCTCTCGGACCTTGTCTCTCTTCCGCTCTCTGCCCAGTCCTCTCCATCCCACATTGTTCCACTCGTGTCCACGCTGATCCAAGCCAATCAAGCCACATCCCCAGCCCTCAGGTTGCTCAATTGCTCACGTCGGCCACTTTCCGCACATGCACATTTGTCTACCAAACTTCAAAAGTCGCCGGAACTGCTGGGTGGCGGCCATGGCGGCGAGGCGGCCGGCGGCCACGCTGACAGGGTCAGGTCCCGAGTCCACCTCTGTCTGGCCCATGGCTGGCCACACACCATTGTAAATCTCACACCTCCCCTGACCCCCGCCCGAACTGCATGCACATATGCACACCAGCTCGAGGCAGACAGATGGCCAGACAGACGGGCGCCGCATGCCCGACAGCAGAGGGGCCAAGATTCTCTGCTTCCCTCTCCGCTCCGAATGCAGACAGCCAAGCCACGCGACTCTGTGCCTCGCAGCCCGCAGACTCTATCTATGGCTGTTCGATGCATTACAGGGGCATGTACCTATATACTCCCGCCTACAGACATCTAACCGATGACACGACCGCCACCGGCGCATGCGCGTTGCTGGCGTGCGCGTCGTCTTGGTCGCGGCGCACAGTGCCGCCGCTTCTTGCCGCCGGCTATCGCATCTAGTCGCTCTCTGTATGTCAGTTGCCGCCCTCTGCCGACTCAATCCCTGCGCCCCGGGGGCCATGATCGCCCCCGGCGCGCCACTTGCCGTCGTATCGTTACGCACCGGAGATGAGGGCGAGGATCATGCTGCCCGTCAGCTTCTGGACGTGCTTCTGGCTTGGCGCCGCTTGCCACTTACCGGTAGAGGTAGTAGAAGAAGGAGATGAGGTAGAAGCCGAGCTTGATAAAGCTCTCCTTCTTGTGGCCCGAGAGCGTGCGGAAGATCTCTGTCGCGTCGTACATGTGGTTCTTCTGCATGATCCTGGTTTGTCAGCGTGACGGCGGGGCACGGGGCGTACTTGTTGACGTTGAAGGCGACGAGGGGCGCGTTGAGGAGGAACGCGAGCCACTGCCCAGACAGGAGGAAGAGGAGGGTCAGGAAAGCGTGGGCGATCATCTCGGGGAGCACGAACTGAGGTCAGCGGACGCCCTCACAGCTGGCGCACTTGGTTGAGCTTGTTGCAGAGGTCGATGGGGTTGATGTAGTCTGTACGTCAGCTGCACGGCCATAGCACCAAGCCGGCGGTCGCACGCACCGCACTCGAGATCAGAGAACATGATGATCTGGGGTCAGCTCATTCTAGGCGTTTGCTAGCAGACGCACAAAGAAGACCATGGTAAACAGAAGCGCCGCGGCCGCAATGACCGAGAAGAGGAACAGCCATCCTGTGGTCAGCATGTCGAGACGCCAGCGAGGAGCTTATCGCGCGCGGGCTGCTCCTCGGTGTAATGGACAAGTGCGCACCTTCGCCACCCATTTTGAATGCTTGTTGTTCTTGTGAAAGAGATTAGATGGTTAGGGGTTGAGTTGATGGTGGCCGGATGAAGCGATGTGGGATGGGATGGTTGATGAGATGTGGGAGTCGCGTGTCGAGTTGGCCGGTGTGTCCATGTCCGCTCACCGACCCTCCCTCCGCCAGCGGGGCCAGCCTGCACCCAGGCCACCCAGGCGTCAATGATTTCATAGCCACGGCTCATTTTACCGATAATCCCGCCCACCGTGTTGGGTGAGTTGTGAGGCCCCGCACTGTGTTTCCTGGCTGGGACGCGTTTCGAATCACACCCTCACCCCCTGCGATCAACCTCCACCCAACACAATCACATGTTCTGAACTTCCTTCTTCTCTTCCGTCTTCACTTCTCATCGCCCCCACCACACGTCCCCGTCAACCATGTCCCGCGCCAAACCATACGACCGCAGGGAGCGCAACACCGACGCCCCCTGGCAGCACGACCTGCACAACACCAACACCCTCGCCGCACGCCTCAACTCGCGCTCCGCATCCGGCAGCGCCTCGCCCTCCCTCCTGAGCCGCCTCGGGTCCGGGCGGGGCAAGGAGCTGCTCCCCTCCACCTCCAAGGGGGGGATGTACGGCTTCGACGCGCCGAGCCCCAACGCGGGCGTCGAGCTCCTCCCCCCCAAGTCGGCGCGGCCATCACGCCCGCGCCGCGACGACGGGCGCGCGCTGGCGGCCAAGAGCATCGCGGCGATAACGGGGCGCGCGCGCGAGCGCGAGGCGCTGAGCATCGTCGGCGCGGCGCGGAGCTGCTGGGTGCGCGTGGAGCGGCTGGCGAAGGGCACGACGGCCGAGGACGTCAAGGTGGGTGGACAGCTCATGGGAGTTTGAGCTGACGGCAGTCGGCGTTCGCACACCACCCCATCGGCGGGGCAAGAGTTGCGTCGCGCCCCGCGGACCGCACGGTGACGGTCGAGCTCGAGATGCCGGACCGCGAGGCTGCGATGGCGCTGGTCAAGGAGTACGACGGCGTGCCGGCCGACGGGGAGACGCTGCGCGTGGGCCTCGCCGAGGCGCGGAAGGAGCTCGGCGCGCGTCTGCGCCCCCACCTCGAGCCGAAGCGACCAGCCAAGCCAGAACGTTCGACGTCTGGGTGAGTAGGCGGCTGAAGTGATGGGGCGGAGGGGGAGCGAGCAGCGCCACTGGGGAAAGCGATGGGGCGAGGAGCCGGGTAGCGCGATCACACCGGAATCCGCTGACAGCAGCAAAATGTACTCCGACCAGATGGACGACTCGCCGGTCATCACGGTGCCCCAGACGGATCGTCGGTCGGAGCGGACGAGCGGTTCGCTTGCGTCGCGCATGGGGCGGCGGTAGAAGATGGAAGACCGCGCCAGTCGCATTCCCCACAGACGACACTTCCCACAGACGAGACACTTCACGAGCTACCCCCTATCATAGACTCTCCGCAAGGGCCGGCGTTCAACAGACGCGAATGGACGCCCGACTCGACTATCACGCACGCTGTTGTACTCTATGCAGCTTATTCTCTGTTCCCGCTCACAGCGCAGCACCTCTCGCGCTCTCGCAGCGTACAATCGTCAATCGCATTCCAATGTACTCTAATGTACACACATGCGTATAGACAGTCGTTGGTCGTCGAGGAGGTAACAGGGCACAGAGAAGACAAGGCCGGGCGAAGGAATGGGCAGGGACAACTACTTGCGGGGAATGAGGACGGCACACAGCACAATCACAAGAATAGCCAGCACGCCGCCCACCACAGCGGACGCAATGGCGCACCGCCGCGCGTACTTGAGCTCGGTCTGGAGTCAGCTGTGTCTGCGGGCCACGCACCTCGCGGACAATCGAGAGCATCTCGGCCACTGTCTGCTTCTTCTCCGGGTCCGTCTGGGCGTCCTCGTACTTGAGGGGGCTCCACAGGCTGGCATCAGCGCCCGCGGCTTGTCGTCAGCTCACATAAACATCCCGATGAACCAGAAGGGGAAGAAGAAGAAGCCCCAGCGCCACAGCGTCGCCGCGAGCGTGATCGGCTCGGTTCTCGGCTTGGTCTCGTAGCGCGGCAGGTGCGTGTCCGGCTCGGCGCTGAACGCCGGCTCGCGCAGCCCGCTCCCCGAGCGCGCGGTGGCGTTCAGCTCGACGGTCGAGTAGCGCGGGAGGCCGCCGAAGAAGGGCGCCTGCGAGTGCGTGGACGCCGGGTGCGAGTGCGCGCTCCCGTTGTGCCGGTGGTAGCTGCTGCTTGGGGGGGTGGGGGTGGCGGGTGGGGACGGGGGCGGCGTCGAGCCGCGGTGCAGCGGCGGGTCGACGGGGAGGGTGTAGGGCCTGGTCTGGGAGGTGGCGGAGAGCATGCTCATCGCCGAGAGGGAGGAGACGGAGGGGCCGCGCGGGCGCTGGGGCGGGGGCAGGGGCCCGTCGTCGAGGAACGCCATGAGGTCGGCGTTGGCGCGGCGCTGCGGGTTCTGGGAGCGGTGGGAGAGGGTGGAGGGGTTGGAGTTGGAGGGAGCGCTGAGGGGCGCCGAGCCGAGGCTGTTGTGGGACGCGCAGCTCGTGTCGATGCTGAGGGCGGCGCCGAGCTGGCCAAACTCGTCCGAGTCGAGCATGGAGGGGACGGGCTTGCGGCGGCCGGCGCGGGAGACGCGGAGGTGCGCGGTCGCGGGGCGCTGGGGGGAGGCGGGGGTCTGGGGCGGGGAGAGGATGTCGGCCTCGGACTTGGAGCGGGTCATCTCGTGGCTGAGGGGGGAGAGGACCTCCTGGGCGGGGATGGAGGAGGTGCGGCGCGGGAGGGGGAGGGAGGCCGTGCTCGCGTCTGGGGAGGTGAGGGGGTCATGGTCGTCGGGGAGGAGGGAGGCGCGGTGGACCGAGAGGCGGAGGGTGGAGCGCTGCGGCCGGCGCGGCGGTGTCGAGGGAGTGTGGTCTGGGCTTGGGCTGGACATTGCCAGACAATTTTGCGGGACGATGGGAAAGGTAAAGGTCAAGGATGGGGATGGGGTGGTCGGGGATGGAGATGGAGCAAAAGGGGGTGAGATGGGGAGAAGGGGCGGGGGGATCGGGAGAGATGGGTGGCGGGGGAGGAGGTTTGTGCGTTAAGTAGTGGAATGTCAGTGCGTCGTCACCGCGTGTGTGAGTCGTAAGGTGTGGTGGTGGGTGCGCTGTAATCGAGAGCGAGCAATGTCCGTTGACAGCTGCCGGCTGCTGGCTGGTGGGCAGAAGGGGGGCGGACGGGCTGTGTGGATCTCCATGGATCTCTGTGATGGCCTATCAAGCCAAACGTGGTCCGTGCCCAAAGCCATGAGGCCATCACAGTCGACGCCCCTAACACCGTCTACGGCCTTGACAGCGCCGCAGCGCCGAGGCTGGCCTCCGCCCGACAAAGTGTGGTATGCACCTTCCACATCCCTGGCTGAGCTCGGGCTAGCTCAGACCGTCGACGAATGGGAGAAGCTTGTCCTGGCGATCCAAGCAGAGGCGTCGGGAGGGGTCAGTCGGCCGGGGTCGCACGGCCCGCGGGTGCGGGCTGCGGTCGCCGGGAGAAGGAAGGGTGAGGCTGTGGGGGCGTAGGAGAGATTGGATCTGTGAGAGGTGGGAGGTGGGAAAGAGCAAGATTGCAGAACTGCAGACGTGGGCGAGTGGAATGCAAGTGACACTGTGTTCAACGAAGACAAAGGTTGTACGAGATGCGTTTCAGGAGTTGGGCAACTTGTGGCGCCCTCCTAATCTGCCACCCCCACCCTCTTTCCACAATCGTTTGCAGGCGGATTTTCAACCCTCGCACGCCTTCCAAGACCTCGGACAGCTTCTCTCTGGACCTCTGGTTGCTTCCCAAGAGACCTGCGCGTATCACGGCCCATGCATCGCTGAATACTGACCGCTGATGAACGAAGGGATGTTCGGATATCGCGTCCACCACGTGACTCTCATGCAGACATTTGCTCCCGCGCCTCCGCCTCCGACATTTCGGACCACCAACTCGAACTCGCGCAAAGACAGACACTGCCAACACACCCACCCACCATGCCCCCACCATCCCTCACCGGCCTCCTCGCGCAGATCCGCGCGCCCATCTTCAACACGCTCGCGCCGGCCACTAACGCGCGCACCGGCACAAAGTACCTGCGCCGCCGCCTGCGCGGGCCCGCGATGCTCGCGTACGTCCGCAAGCCGACGAGCCTGCCCGCGCTCAACGCGTTCGTAAAGTGGAACAAGTACGCCGGGTGGGACCGCCCCGACCGCCCCGACGGCAAGCCCAACTACCACCTCCCGCCCGACGAGGCGGTGCCCGCGGGCTTCCTCGAGATCCCGCGGCACGCCAAGCCGGGGACGGCGAACAAGCCGAACGGGTGGATCGAGAGCGGGCGGGAGATGGAGCGGTTCGACGATGTCGCGCGCCGGCGCAAGATGGGCAAGGGCCCCGTCAAGAAGGGTACGGGTACACATAAGGGGGCGCTGACACACAGGCGAGGGCAAGCGCGCCCAGATGGCCAAGACCAAGAAGAGGTACTAGGTCCATCGTCACATCTAGGCCTACGTAAGTTTATAAAGATGTCCGTGGGGGCGCGCTGACCCCAGCTACACACTATGCATTACATCCGTCACCAGGGGATGCACTCGCCCACGCCGGGGGCGAAGCCGAAGCGGCACGCGATGACCTTGCAGCGTCCGTCGACGCAGCGCGCGCCGCCGCGCGCCACCCCGCGTAGCGTCGAGCAGCTGGTGTCAGCCAGCCAAGCGCCCAGCAAGACTCACTCCTCTCCGTTCTGGCTCCCGGGCACGCCGTGCACGCCGTACCGGCACCCGCCGCACGACTCTGGCTGTCAGCGCACTCTAACTCGACTAACCCAGCTCGGTGCGCGTGTCGATGCACTCCCACCCGTCCGTGTCGGCCACTCTGCACGCGGTCATGGGCGGCGGGCACAGGCCCGGAAGCGGCACCTGCGCGCGGCGGTGCCGCGGGCTCGGCACGGGGCGGGTGTACCACGGCCCGGCCTCGGCGGAGCAGTTGCACGGCTTGAGGTGCGCGGTCGGCGCGCAGTGGCACTTCCACCCCTCCTTCGGCGGCCCGAGGGGCTGCAGCGCGGCCCACCCCTGCTTGCAGGAGGCGAGGCAGTCGGCGGGCGACTCGCAGACCTCCCCAGAAGAAGGGAGGCAGCCCTTGAACACCCAGGGCGTGGACGCGATCGCGAGGGTGTACGCCTTCGGCGGGCAGGAGCCGTCGATGCCGCCTGCGTTAGCGGGGAAGCGCGGGGCTTACCGGTCACGATGTGGGCGGCGCTGATGCCGTCCAGGACCGAGCTGCAGAGGCAGGCGGGCTCGCAGTCTGCCGAGGTGAGGGCGTAGGTGAAGTCCTTGGCCGCGCAGGTCTTGGCGCACACCTTGGGCGTGACGGCGAGGGGGGTGGCGGCGTCGGCGGCGACCATCTTCAGCGCGCGCGTCTGGTTCAGGCAGGCGACGAAGGCGGAGCCGCCGGCGCGCGCCGTGGCTGCAAGGAGGAGGAGGGCGGGGACCAGCATTGTGATGTGGGGTGGGGACGAGAGACAGCGGCGGTCTTTATCGCTTCCCATGACGGCCTAGAGTGCCAGAGTGAGTGCGAGCTGGTGTGCGCCTGTCACTGTTGCGTGGGAGTGTGAAGTGTGGCGCCATGCCGCGCTGTGCTGCGTGGGCGCGGACGGCGTAGAGCTCCTGTCTCTCTGGAAGATGCCACATGCCACGGCCGTCATGTCATGATCATCGACTTCCCGTCAGGTCAGTCGGGGGTTCATTCTGGGGTACTGGGGTTGAGGCGGCCGTGTGGCCTGGACACACGCCATGGAATGATCTGCAATTCTGCAATGCCCGGCGGAAGAAGCTTCGGGTCGGCTTGACTATGCGGCATGAGATAGACACGAGCACAGCACGCCACATGCAGTGGTTGATCCAGGTCGGGACGCCCGTATCGTCTCGCAGCCACCGAACCGGATTTCCAAGTGATTAGCGGGGCAACATCGCTCCCTAATAGCCTTGAGAATTCGGCTGTTGAGCGGAGTGGACGGAGCGGACTCCCCCGCGTCTCCGCCCCGCCCCGTGCACCCTGTGTGTTCGGCAGTGGTCTTTTTCGACTCAACCGATCCACCGGCCCTTCCGCCTCCGCCCTCCGCCCGCAACCACCCCCACATCTAGCCCATCTCGACATCTCTCTCTGCATTCTACAACTAATCACTCAAAATGGCCCCCCAGCAGCCCATCAAGGTCGGTATCCTCGGTGCCACGGGCACCGTCGGCCAGCGGTGAGTACTAGCAGCCGGACCAAGACATCCCTCCCGGCGGCCGCGCGCCCCGCCGGCACAGCGCAAGGGCGCGCCGACCATTATCTGCGGCACGGCGGGCGCGGGCGCGTTGATGACACTGCCATGACGGGCGTGCTTGCCCGGCATACCGCTCGGCACAGCACGCGCAGTGCACAGCTTGTCAGCGCGGGCCAGGAGCTCTCTCTCGCCCTCTACCTCGCCCCGTTCCACCACTGCGCAGGCCCACTCCCCGCCCACGCAGCACGCTGACCCCAGCTTCATCGAGCTCCTCGCGCCCCACCCGTACTTTGAGATCCATGCGCTCGGCGCGTCGTCGCGCTCGGCCGGGCAGGAGTACGCCAAGGTCACCAAGTGGAAGCTCGCGATCCCGATCCCCGAGAGCGTGCGCAAGATGGTCGTGCAGCCGTGCGAGGTCGCGCCCTTCCAGGACTGCGGCATCGTCTTCTCGGGCCTCGACCACGACGTCGCCGGCGACATCGAGGCCGCCTTCCGCCAGGCCGAGCTCGTGGTGTTCTCCAACGCCAAGAACTACCGCCGCGACCCCATGGTGCCGCTCATGGTGCCCCTCGTCAACCCCGAGCACTTCCCCGTCGTGCGGTACCAGCAGGCCCAACTCGGCCTCAAGAAGGGCTACATCCTCTGCAACGCCAACTGCTCGACGACCGCCATCGTCGTGCCCCTCAAGGCGCTCGAGGTCAAGTTTGGCCCCCTGAAGCGCGTCATGGCCACCACGCTCCAGGCCATCTCGGGCGCCGGGTACCCCGGTGTGTCGTCGCTCGACATTCTCGACAACGTCGTGCCCTACATCGGCGGCGAGGAGGAGAAGATCGAGTGGGAGACGTCCAAGATCCTCGGCGGCCTCCTCCCCAACGACGAGGGCTTCGACCTCCACGCCAAGAACCCCCTCAAGGTGTCGGCGGCGTGCAACCGCGTCCCCGTCATTGACGGGCACCTCGCCTGTGTCTCGGTCGAGTTTGCGGCCGAGAACAAGCCCAGCATCGACGAGGTCCGTGCCGCGTTCGCCGAGTACGTCACGGACGCGCAGACGCTCGGCTGCCCCTCGGCGCCGGCGCAGGCCATTGTCCTCCACGACGCCCCCGACCGCCCGCAGCCCCGCCTCGACCGCGACCTGCACGCCGGCGCGTGCGTCTCGGTCGGCCGCGTCCGCGAGTGCAACCTCTTCGACGTCAAGTTTGTGTGTCTCCTCGACAACGTCCGTCTCGGCGCCGCCACCAGCTCGGTCATGAACGCCGAGCTCGCCGTCGAGAAGGGCTTCCTCTAGACGCACGTCACAAAATTGTAGATGCATAGGTTGTTAGTCCGGGCCTCTGGTCTTGTCATGCATGGTTTCGGCGCAGAGACAGGCACAGGCAGATGGTCAGTTGCCACCCACCTCCACCTCAAAATTCGACAACACCCATTCCGTCATAATCTTCTTTCCGCCGCTCCAGCGCGGCCATGCTGCGCTGGTCTCGACTCCCACGATGGCGACCGCTCCGGCCGCCAATACTGTCGCCGGTGCGCGGCGTGCGCACCCGGTCCCACTTGAAGCACGGCACGACATACACCGAAATCGTCGACGGGCAGGAGGTCGAGCGCACCGTCTTCCAGACGCCGCAGGAGATGGCGGCGATGGAGGAGCGCGCGCAGCGCGAGATCGAGGCGCTGCTGGCCAGCTCGCGCGCCGAGCTCGGCGAGGCTGAGGAGGACGTTGAGGAGGAGGAGGGGGAGGCTGAGGAGGACGTCGAGGCTGAGGAGGGGGAGTGGGAAGTGGAGGTGGAGCAACCCAGCATCTCGAAGGTCGTGCGCGTCGTCGACGGGCGGGCGGTCGAGGAGACGGAGCCTGCCGACGAGGACGACGGCAACGAGGCCGACTACAGTCCGTCGCCGAATGCCAACTACACCGTCCGTAAGGAGAGGCGGCTCGTCCATGGCGAGGAGGTCGAGACGGAGATCTACAACTTTCCCGCGCCGGGCCAGAGCGTCGAGGAGATGGAGGCGGAGGAGCGGGGCGGGAGCGAGGGTGCGCCGCCGCCAGCAGGTGATGGGGCCCTCGCCGCCTCAACCCGGCCCACTGAGCCTCCAGCTCCCGACGCCGCCACCCCAGCCCCGCCCAGCGTGATCCCCGCCCCCGAGTCACCCTACCGCTACTCGTCGGCGCACGACGCCTCCCAACGAGGCCTAGCCTACGACCTGGATATCAACATCGACATCGAGGGCGACACCCCCGGCGACTACACCGTCGAGATCGACATCGAGGTGCCCTCCGAGCCGTACGTCGGCCCGCACGGCACCGCGCTCGAGCACGGCCGCTGGATGGAGGCGCACCTCGCGGGGGCCGACGACGCGGGGACGGCGCTGCGCGCGGCCCACGAGTTCCTCGACGGCCAGGCCGGCAACACGGAGGAGCGGTCCGAGGCGTACTGGCGCTTCCTGCGCGAGTTCCTCAAGCACCCCACCGGCGGGCGGCCGGCGCTGGACCTCGTGCGCCGCCAGGCGGCCGAGGGCGTGCCCTTCACCGTCGCCGGCGCGATCACGGCGTTCAAGGCCGCGCGCAACTTCCGCCCCGTCATCCGCGAGCTGCTGCCCATCCTGCCCGCCGAGATGACGACCGAGCTCATCTACATCTTCGCGGTGGCGCTCGTCAACGAGCAGCGCGTCCCGCCCGACGCGGTGCGCGCCATGATCGCGCAGAGCCTCGCGGCCGTGCGCGAGGGCGCAGCTATCTCGGCCGGCGACGCGGCCGTCGCTCCCAAGCGCACAGAAGTGCCCGCGATCGAGTGGAGCCCCGAGCTCTTCTTCCCCGTCATCCTGGCGCACATGCCGCACGCCGACTTCCGCGGCGCCATGCGCACGCTCAACGACCTGCGCGCGGCGGCGCGCATGCAGCGCGAGCGCACGATCGCCGCCGGCCAGCCGTGGCCGGGCGAGCACGCGCGCGCGATCACGAAGTGCTACACGGCGGCCATGAGCCTGTGGCTCCGCTCGCAGCTCGACGAGGGCGCGGGCCACCTGGGCCGCGTGGGCCGGCGGCTGGGCAGCGCCGTACCGCACCGCCTCGCGGCGGACCTCGGGAACCTCCTCGCGCCCGTCGCGGGCCTCGGGGACGCCGCTGTGGCCGTCGCGGCGGACCCGATTGCCGCGCTGAGCGCCGCGCTCGACGCCCCCGACAAGGCGCGCGAGGACAAGTACCACTTCCGCTACCCGTTCCTGAACGCGTGGTTCAACGCCGAGCGCGTGGCCGGCAACGTCGGCACCGCGTCGGGCGTGTGGGCCCTCCTCGCGGGGCAGAGCGTCGCGGCCAGCGTCGCCGGGCACCGCCCCCCGCGCACCCCCATCCCCGAGTCGTACGTCGCCCTCCTCCGCCTCCTGCGCGAGTACCCGCCGAGCTCGTACCGCCCGCTCGCGTCGACGCTCCTCGCGGGCGAGCTCACGACCGACGTGCTGAACATGCTGCTCTCGGCGGCGTCCTTCGTCCCCAAGCGCGCGCGCACGGACTGGGCGGCGCTCTCGCCCCCGTGGTCCCCGCCCGGCCGGCAGCCGATCCCGGCGCCGGCGCACGTCCCCGCCCCCGACCTGCCCCTCATCTTCGTGCTCGCCGAGGAGCACACGCACCTCATGAACCACCAGTCCGTCAACATCCTGTGCGCGGCGCTCCTCCGCGCCGCGCGCACCACCGCCGCGGCCCCCGTCCTCCTCCCCACGCCCGGGGCGGCGCTCACCCGCCCCGAGTGGAAGTGGCTCGAGCAGGCGCTCTGGGCGACGGAGCTCGCCGAGGCGCGGCGCACGTCCCGCGCGGCGCACAAGCCCCCGCCGGTCCCGATCGACGCCGCAGACCTGTGGGACACGGAGCGCTGGCGCGGCCAGATGGCCGAGGGGGAGGGGCGCGCGCGCTGGCTCCTCATCGACCACATCGTGCGCCCGCTCCGCCGGCAGCTGGTCGAGGGGATGATTGCGATGGCGCGGCTGCGGGGGGCGGGGGGGAGCAACGGCGAGGTGTTCACCGCCGAGCTGCGGGGCTTGCAGGGCGACATGCGCCCCGTGGAGGGGGAGGGGGAGGGGGAGGGGATGGAGGGGCGGGCGCGCGCGATCGCCGCGGAGCTCGGGCTGGAGGTGCCCCCGCCGCAGCATGTGCATCGCAGGAAGGGCAAGGGCAAGGCGAACCGCCCGGCCAAGGGGATGAGCCGGAGCGGGGCGAACAAGAGCGCGCTGGACAGCTTCTTCGCCATGATGGACGAGTAGACTGTAGACTACACTGATCATGTATCACCACTGCATTGAGCGGTGAGCAAGCCCGCGAGTGATCGGCCAAGCGAGCGAGGCGGTGAGCGGAAGCGGCGGAGGCACAGTGATGTACGGGCTCGGGCCAGTTACGAGCTCAGGTCCAGGCCCGGGCCGACACCGCATCGGGCCTGCCTCCGAGATCACACGCCGTGTAACCTTAAACTGTCGTGGCCCGAGATCCCCGGCGCGTCGATGCGTCAAGTGTAATGTAGGCCAGGCGCCGTATCCGTATCCGCCACGGCCAGGCCAGGTAGCACGGCGTACACAAGGCCTGTCCTTCATGATCGCATGACTGAGCATAAGGAGGCATGGCGCGGGTTCGAATCCGATCGAGGGTGCCACACTGGATGAGGATTGTGGGAAGCATCGGGCTTCGAGAGCACGCAAGCCAGAATAGTGAGTTCTGGGGCGCAGAATCGACTGCAGTCATGGAAGCCGGACCTGCATGGCTGTCGCGTCAGAGGGGCACCATGGGAGTTTCCAACCCGAGATTCCCGGGCGTCCCGTCCTCTTCATTCACCGATGCAAGGTACGTACGTCCCGATGTTCAGACGCCGTTATCCTCCGCAGGGCCCCCCGGGGTGCCGTCATCCGGGGACTGGAACGCCAAGCGCCTTACTACAGTGCGGATCGGGAGCGAGTGCAGGGTGGCATCTATGATACAGACGATATGCTATGGGTCAGGGTATGCCCTGTGCTGGGGTATGGATGATGTGGTAACGGTGCTAGCGCGACTCGTGGAACATGGGCGGGGGCGGCATCTCGTGCTCGTGCATCGGGGGCGGGGGCTGCGGCATCGGCACGGGCGCGGGCACGCTCATGACGCGGGGCACGGCGGGCGTCGGCGAGAGGCTCGGCATGCGGGCGGCGTAGGGCGCCGATGTGGGCCGCGAGGCCGGCAGCATCGCGCTCATGCCCGTGCTGAGGCTCGCGGGGGCAGACGTCGTCGACACCGAGCCCGAGATGTACTGCCCCGCCGGCTCGCTCACGCCCCACCACGGGTTAGGCGTGTACATTGTCTGGAGGCGGTTCCAGAGCTCGCCGCCGACGGGCCCGCCGGCCGTCGCGGGGGGCTCCATCATCGGCGCGTCGGCGAAGACGGACGCCGGGAGCATGCCGGGCGTGGGGTTCGAGCCCGAGCCCTGCGGTGGCGAGACCTGGTGCGGGGAGACGCCGGTCGGGTTGTCAAAGTAGCCCTGGCCGCCGAAGGCGAAGGGCGACGCCGTGCCGGGGAACGGGGAGGCCGTGCCGGGCACGCCCTCGTGGCCGGGGGTGTGGAGGAGGGCGGGGGAGATGTCGCGGCGCGGCGAGTCGAACATGTGCGAGCCCATGGGGGCCCACGCCGAGGCCTGGGGCACGCCGGGGGCCGCGGCGATGGCCGAGCTCCAGTCCAGCGAGGACTGCATGCCGCTCACGCCGTCGACGATGCCGCCGAGCAGCGCGAAGAGCATGTCCTCGCGCGCGATGCTGGCCGTGACGCGCCCCGGGTCCTCGCCCACGACGTGCGGGTAGCGCCCGATGACCATGCTCTGGAAGACGGGGACGATCTCGGCGACTGCCTGCGGGCGGTCCGAGGACGCGTTGTAGGCTGTCGCCTCGGCCGCGAGGCGCGCAATGTCGTTGAGCTCGACGACCACCTGCCCGACAAAGGACGGCGTCATGTGCGGGCCGCACCAGATGGCGGCGGCGGCGATCGTGACCGTCGCGCTGAAGAGCTTGGCCCACAGCGAGGTGTAGCGCCCGGCGATGCGGGGCATCGTGCGGTGCACGTAGCGGGCGAGGCGGATGATCTTCTGCGACGTTTCAAAGGCGCGCATGACAATGTGGCGGTCCCACGAGGAGATCTCGATGTCCGGGTTGGCGCGGATGCGCTCGACGATGCGGCGGAGGCTGGTCTTGTAGACGACCACTGCGGTTAGGATTGGTCAGGCAAGAGTCACTCACGGTAGCTCTGGTACAGCGTCATGCTCACGGACGAGCGCTGGATGGCAGACACGTCAAAGACCGGGCTGGCGCTGAGCTCGGGGAGCGGCTCGCCGACGAGGTAGGGGCAGTGGATGGCCGGCTGCGCCTCGGGCTGGTAGTGGGCGAGGAGCTCCTCGAGGCCGCGGATCTCGTGCGACGACGGCGGGTTCGAGTCGGTGCGCAGGCCCAGGTCGATGGCGGGGTACGACACGGTGCGGATGTACTCGTAGCGCATGATCGCCCACTGCGGCACGTCGGACGGGTAGCGCACCTCGACCTGCTCGATCGGGATGCCCGTGTAGTGGTTGTGGCTGGGCGACACGACGCAGTCAAGCACGGTCGCCTCCCAGAACACCCGGCGGTGGAAGTTGGCCTCGGCCATGGACAGGCTCGGGTGCGGCTCCTTGTTGAGCTGGAGCTCCTGGCAGGCGGCAGTCATGCGGCGCAGCCAGTAGAGGCTCGACGTCCCCGGTCCAGTGTCGCCGCCGCCCTTGGCCGCAAAGCTCACGAACCACGTCATGAGCGCCAGCGCCTGCACGCCGGGCACGGTGGCGGCCCAGCCGCAGCGGGTGTCAAAGCACTGCTGCGCGGCGTCCCAGTAGAGCGCCACCTTGCCGTCGACGGCGTCAAAGTCGCGCGAGGGGTCGAGGTACAGCTGCAGCGTGCAGACCATGAGCACGCACGCGAGCTTGTGCAGGCTCAGAGGGTTCTGCTCGGTGGGGGCGTACACCGACGGCTCGTACAGGCCGTCATACTCTTCCCGGCGCAGAATAAAGTTGAACCACTCGCCCTCGAGGAAGAAGCGGTTGGCAATCTCCCGTGCCCTCTCGCGCGAGGGGAGTGCGTTGAGAATGCTCCGCAGACGGGTCATGACCGCCGCGCGCGGGGCAGTGTCGGGTCGGAAGTCCGCGGGCAAAAATCCACCCGCGGTCGCGGCGCCTGCGACAAAGTCGACATCGGAACCCTGCGCTAGTTCCTCGGAGAGGGCTAGCCCCTCGAGGCTGTCGCCGGCCTGTGTCAACGAATCCGAGACTTGGCGTGACGACGTGGATGGTGGCGGTTGCGAAGCGAAGCCACCGTCGAGGAATTCTGGGGCCAGCAGTGGGTGGCGCGCGGCCGTGCTCTTGCCATGGGCCTGGAAGAGTGCCGTCTCCAGCTGAGCAATCTGCCACATTAGTCATCTGGTCTGGGCTCCCACGCTCCACCGGTAAAAGCGGACTGTCACTCACTCGTTCGTGGAGCTGTTCTGTAGAGGCCAGCACGAGACGCTTGCCCTGCATGCATCCGAGGTCACCGTCCGGACAGACGAGGGCACACCCGCGGCGACGGCAGTTGGAGCAGGGGAAGACGCGGTCGCACTTTGCCTTGAGGCGACGGCATTCGGCACAGCTGCGGCGCATGTCTTTTCCGGCAGGCTTGTCGTCCTTGCTCTTCTTCTTGGCGTAGGGTGGGGACGTCTTGCCGGCCGACGTCGAGGGCCCCGCACCGGGGCGGGAGCTCAGCGTGCTGCTGGCGCGGCGGGAGGGGCCGGCGCTGCTCGAGATGCCGAGGCCGACGAGGGACGCGGGGTCCACGTCGAGTGGCGAGTGCCCTCGGCTGAGGGTGGAGCTGGCGTCGGGGGCTGGGGAGAGAAAGGCGTGTCCGGCAATCTCGGGGGTGGGTGTAAGGCGCTCGGAGGAGCTCGAGCCAGCGGTGAGGCGGCGGTCGGAGGGTCTGCGCAAGCCGCGGTCCTGCATGGCCCAGTGGATCTTGGCAAGAGTGCCGGGGAGGGTGTCCGATCCACTCGGTCGCGTCGAGGTGAGCAGAGTAGTAGTAATGGTGGTGGTGATTGTCGGGGCTGGGGGGCGGGTATGTCCGACAAGCTTGATACGGGTTGAGTTTGGGGGCGTCGGGCTATTGATCAGATCGACGGGTAGATGGGTGGAGGCCCCGGAGCCGTCGTTCTGATCGCCGCTAGTGCACTAGTGGCAGTCTTTGGGGGAGAGAGTGAATGCACAACAGAGACTGTTGCAATGGACCGCGCAGTTGAGGGACCTTGTTGTTAACGAGGGTGGCCGCGACTTTAAGTTTGGCGGTGGAGGGGGAAGGAGGCAGGGGTGTGCTGGGGTGGTGGGGTTGGTGGGGTGGAGGTGTGGCTGATGTGATGATCACAAACGTCGACGTTCAAGCAGTGATCGATCCGAGGGAGAGAGGTGTCGAGGTGGTGTGTCGAGCTGTTGATATGTATGTATGTGACTTGTAGAGGGGTAGAGGTAGGGAGGTAGTGGTGATGGGAGAAAGTGCGGGAGGGTGTCACCGGGGAGAAGCGATTCCGTGTGTCGTCTTTATTGCTGGGCCAGGGAGAGGCGTACGCCACGCCACGGGCAGCGAGGATATCGGCGGGCAAGGGCAAGGGCAAGCCGTGGCCGCTTCGGCGTCCAGATGGTACCTGTCGAGTCTGCTCCGTCGGTCGGCGCGTGTTGATGCGAGCGTGCCAGAGCCGAGGTGATGATGTGAGAGAGGGGAGGCCGGAGAGAAATGTTGTGGCCCAGGAAAACAAAGGCGATCAAGGCGATACCGGGATGAAGGGGTGCACTGTCACTGGGACAGAGTGTGTCAGAACCTACTTTTTGGCACTGCACGCACTGCTTCCAGTCACTGCATCCTCACCGCATGCTGGGCAGCGAGTCTCATCTCCAGGGGGACTGATCCCTCCCAGTCCGGGATCAGTCCGAGCCTGTGGGAGGGGGTGTGGGCATTGCGCCGTGGTTTGCTTGGCCCGCCGGCCCGCCAAGGGACCGCGCAGCAATTGGGCGTCGGGTGGGATGCCGTGGGGACCGCGCGGGGGGCCGGCAAGGCCCACGGCGCACAGAGGTGTAACACGTCGTGCGTCTCGAACAGTCTTGCTGGTTCCTGTTACCGGCATCGCTCCTGCCGAAACAGCCTGGGATGCCGTCAGACGGGCGCCAGGACTCTCCGGTTCAAGCGGAACGGGCAGGCCACCCGAGGTCCAGGACTCGAGATCACCGAAGGTGTGGCGTGACACTGTGTCTCGAGATAGGGCTGCATGGGCAGAGCAGGGATCAGGCTGCCCGCGTCATGCATGCGCGTGTATCCTGCGGGGGCTTGTGGCTTGATCGCTCCGCGCTCCACACCATGGACGCGTCTGATTTCTTGTCGTGACGGCCCAACACATCCAACGGCCAGCCCCAACAAGTACATGCATGCACTGCCTCTCTACCACACGACGGGCCCTACTGTATGCACTCACTGCTGCTCTCCATCCCAAGCACCGATGGCACGCGATCCGGCAGGAAGTACGTTCCCGCACGATTGCGTGCCACACACGCTATCAGCCTCGACAACGAGGGCTGACGGCGTCTCCGAGCCGGTCCCTCGCTCAGTATCCTGGTCTGATGTCTGAGGCTGTCGCCGAGTGGCCGTGATGCCGTACTAGTGATGTGCAGCTGACGTGCGACGCTTGCACTCCCCACCTGCGATGGCAGATGGCGAGAGAGAGCGCAAACCCAGTCCCTGAGATTGGCCAGGGGACCCAGGGTCTTAAACTCAAGCAATTTGAGCGCGTGCAACAAAGTGCCAGCCAAGTGCAGCAGGAGCGACAGGATCGCCGACGGTGCGCGCAAACCGTGCGGTGCCTCGGCAATTTGGCCCGTTCCAAGTGTGCTGGACCCACCGCCTCGGCCAGCAAGGTTACAGATTGGCACCGCCGCATACCACATGCCGGGCCGGCGCCGTGTGCCTCGGGGAGCTCTGACACCCCCTTCCAGCGCCGTCTCCGCCTCCGCAGCGATAACGGGGCGATGCACCACTCCGCGCGGCCCGGTGTCCGGGCCAGTGAAGCATCAATGCCACTACGCACTCAATTGGCCCAGAAGCGCCACACTATGCATGCCGATCCGCGCGCAATCAGCCACGCCGATCAGTAAGTCCGCCGCTAGGGGTTAAGCCAGGCCAAGCGATTAGCGAGCGGGAAAACCAACGCTCCACTCTCTACCACCCTCGCTTGGGCGGGCAATTGGCGGGGCATAAAATCGGAATCGAGCACGACAGGTGATCAGGGCGGCCGGGGGACGGGGGTGCGGGGACGGGAGCGTGACATGATTCAGACAGCCAATGGGTGCCACATCCACCTCCTCGTAGGCACCGCCCAGTTTCGCTGCCAGAGTCGCCAAGGTTGGGTTCGTGATCGCCATCACATGCCTGCACCGCCTCCCCCTGCAGATTACATTGCGTGCCGGGCTGACGTGTGGAATGCGGCGCGTCCGCGAGCAGAGGCCGGGGGGCCGCGGCTGGCGGCAACTCCTCGGAGGTTTCACACAGTCGCCGCTCCGCAGTGCTTTCGGGGAGCGCTGGCGATGCGCGTCCCGCCACATCGCAACGTAAGCTCTGTCTGGACTGGGTTCGACGCGGTGCTCGCCATGTTCCCGTGCTTCCCGGGCATCTCGGACCCAGAGCTTGTGACTGACACAGGCGTGGCGTCGGACACACACGGGTGTCTGGGTGTGGCGCCGGCGTTGGTCTGCGTTGGACACTGGAGTCCGAGCATCGCGGAGGCCAAGCGCAGGTGCAGGTTCACAGGCGACGCGATGACGCAGAGGCGCCGAGGCGAGCCCGGCTCCTGCGGCTCCCCCGGTCTGTGACTAACTGTCTCTTCTGTACACCCCCCTTCGAGGCAGTCCAGCGTGTTCCATCTCCTCCCGTGCACTGCACTCCAGTGCCATTTCTCTGCCCACCGAAACGTCGTTGGAAACGGCAGGCGGCCATCACTCCCCTCTCCGGCTTTCCCGGAGTCTCCACAAACTCCACCCCGAGACAACTGTGCGCCTCCCCAACCATCTGTCCCAACGCTTGCTGTACCGCCGCCGACCGGATCCACTGATTGAAAATCCGAAACCGCGCCGGGTGCAGATATTGTGAGTGGCACTGCGGCGCACACCGCTAGACGGGGTCGTGAGGCCGCCGCCGCCAGGCACCGCCCGAGCGTTCCGGACAGTGGAAGGCTGGTTCTGGCTGCTTCGATCTCGCGCTTCGTAAGCGGTCACGTTTCCGTAAGTAATTGAAGAGGCGGTGTGCTCTGGGAGGTCCAGCGAGAGGCGATGTGCTCTGGGAGGTCCAGTGAGATCTGGGTAGATTAACGAATATTGTTCGAACGTCTCTTCCCCGGACGTTGATCACCGCCGAACGACGCCGCGTCTCAGCCTCCGGTGTCCGCCCACCGCGTCAATTTCCAGAAGAGCTCTCCGCAGTGCGACTCGCAGACTCCTGTCCGTCGCAACGCCAAGGTGTTCCAAGGACCTGGTGGTGAGCTGTGAGGCTCGCATTGTTTGCAGGTGCCCAGGCATGCAGCCCTCTCTTGAGAGATTGTGCCTCCCGAAACTTGTTCTCTCCAGCTCCCCCTTCAACGCCGTGCTCACAGCTCAGCACAAGAAAGCGGGACCACCTCGCTTTTATAAGTGCGCTGTCCTGCTGATGCGTTGGTTCCACGTCCCATGCCTCGGAGCCACGCATCTCGACAACGAGTCGGTCTTCACTCTGGCGCGACCTCGATGCCATGAAACGCCCCCATGGTGATGGGGCATTGGACAGCCCTTTGCAGGCTGGAGAGGACTAATACGAGCGACACGTAGGCGATGGGAGAGCGTCGTCCTGGCCGTCCCGCTTGCGTGGCGTTGACAGGTCGGTATTGGATCCCTCTCATTTGCTCCTGCAAGAAGTGTGGCTCACGCTCACGTCAGCTCGCTGCCTCCTCACGACCGGACAGGAATGCGAGACATTGTCGGCCTCGCCACGTCCCAGGATAAATATCTTGCACTGGATGCAGACGGCAGTCACCACTCCAACACGCAATCATTTGTTTGATGTGACTCGAGGTGGGCAAGCAAGCTCCACTCGGTCTCGTATTCTCGTTCCGCGGCATGCCGGACTTCATTCCTGGCATCTTCACGCGGTGTCACCTGCGATATAAGCGCGCGCGTGCCCTCTCCAGTGTCGTGGGGACACCGTCACACCTGGCACGGCGAGTGACCACTTCCCAACTCTGAATGATACATTGCAGCGCAGCGAGCCTGGAGTACGCTACCCACCCTCCCCAGTCTCACTAAGCTCCGGAAGAAACGATGAATGATGCATACAGTCGGGGTCTCGCTATGTACAAATTTCTGGCGCCGCGCCCGTGTTTGTCTGGCACTGTCCGTGCTCGAAAGGCCAAGGAAGGAGGTTACAAGACTGGCGTTAGTGGCGGTCACAGTGTGGCACCAAGCTGAGACGAGTGGCGATGACGGGGACTGGGCGACGCCGTACCTGCCCCACCTGAGAGCATCCGACGCCGGGCGTCGTACCCCGTCCCTCGCTGCTCCATGTGCCCTCCCGGGTGCAAGGTTCGGGGTTCCTGGTCCCCACAACTTACTTGCGTTGACAATGTTGGACGCAACAGCGCTGCCGAATCCGAAGCCAGCACCCGTGACCGCCGCATTACCGAGCTGCCGTCAGCGAAAATGCCCCTCGAGATTGGGGTGCTTGAGACTGGGCCGGAAAAACCGGAGTGGGCCCGCGTCATCGTTGGAACGAGGCGGCGATCTGCCCGCAGCGTCGCACTACGTTCTCGAACAGGATCGGGCTGGGCGTGACAGACACCCTGGGCTAACTCTCCGTGCAGGGAGCACAGCCCTGCCCCGCTTCGTCCTGCCCAGTGTATCGGGCCCAGCGAGGCCCAGGAGGCGATGTGTAACGCTCGGAAGGGCAGAGTGATCCACGGATAGTGGCATTGAGGCGGGGACAATAGATTGGGGTGGGATGGGGAGGAGGCCAACGACGTGCTGGGGATCCCAAGATCGTCACATGCGCGCGATCGACGGCCGTCCACGTGACGGACGGCCGAGGGGACGTGAGGAGGACCGAAGTCCGTTGTGACTTGGATCGACCGAGACATCACAACCAGGACTGAGGAAGAGGCACTTGTCTCCACTTGTGGATTGACAACACCCCCGCCGCTATCGATTCTCGGAGGATCGCCAAAAGCAGAACATTCTTCGAGTGAGACAGAGCAACCCCCATCCGTTTTCGGAGGAAGGCTAGCATTCTGCAGATCATTCCTCGAGTGAGACAAGCGCCGCCGAGACCTCCGCAGCGGTGCGCCGCCTACCGCCAATGTGGAGCCATGACCATCCCGAAGCCCGATCGAAGGATACACGTCAGACTTCAGAAGGTCGGCAAGCCACTGGGTCGTGACCCACGATGGTTTAAGACACGGGAGGAGGGAAGTGAGACAACTGTCTGGCGAGACACCGGCGAAGGCCCGCTTCACGATGGCGCCACCACCTCCCAAGATAACCTCGTTCGCAGCATCATGGTCGTGGATCGTAGACGATCCAGGAGCAAAGGATGGGGATACCACCCTTCCCAGGGCGATGACCTCTGCCTAGACCAGCGCAGACCAGGTCTCAACCCAGTCCTCGATCTCCCAACCCCGCCTCGCTGGCTGTAAGACCAGAGCAACACGCACGTGCGAGAGGACGATGTGCCCATCATTCGCCGTCGTGTCGGAGCAGGCCGAGCTCCACAGCCTCCCCAAGATATCCCATTTACCGAACTCCGGAGCAGTCACGACCAAAGACTCACGTTTCCGCCTAGCTTGCCAAACTTGCCCTTCTTCGGGTCGTCCTGGACCACGATAGTCGTGCCACCCGCCGACTGCTGCATGGGTGACATGGTGGGCGAGCCGTACTGCTGCACCTGGCCGGGGGGCGGGGTGTAGTACGCGGCGGCCGCGCCGGGCGGCTGGTAGGGCACCATTCCGCCGGCGCCCGCCTTCTCGTCCCGGGTGCCCGGTGCACCAGCGGCACTGGGGTTAGCTGTGCGCGGGGATGTGAGGAAGCTGTGCGCGGGGATGTGAAGAAGCGCCGGGGGAGGGGGGGGGGGGGGGGGGCGTGGCAGGGTGAGGGGAGGTGTTGTCAGAGGTGAGCGGTGGGCGCATCGTCACGCGAAGATCGCACCGCGTCAACCGCGCGTCCCAGAAGGGGGCGTTGGCAGGGAGAGGGGTGTCATGACTTCACCCTTGCCGTCTGTGACCTCAGGACCGCGTGCCGCTGCGACTCTGGTCCGATGATGGTCGTACCTGATGGCCACTCCTGGGAGTGCCGTAGCAATGCGCGGGCGCAGGGGCAGGTCTGTCGCCGCCCCTTCATGATGGTCACGGCGACACCTCGGTGGCCACAGCGCCCATAGACGCCGGGCATCCGGGTGGAGTTCTAGCACCCGTCGCGTCAGGCTCCCACCCTACCCATCTCTGGAGCGGCTGCGACGCAACCCCCACCTCCCTTCTCCGCCCCACCGCCTCTCCCCCTTCCGTCCGATCAGCGCACTCACAGCTTCTCAACATAGTTGGCGGGGAACAGGCCGCCCTTCTCCATGCTCCCGCCGACAATCCGGCCGCGGAACCACTCCTTGTTGACCTCCTCATCGACAATGACAATGTCCCCCTGCCGGAACCGGAGGTCATCGGGGTCCGCGCCATTGTAGTCCCAGAGCGCGCGCGCGCGCACCTCGTTGCTGTATGCCGGCGGCGTGTTGCGCGGCGGGAGGGCGGGGCCGGGCACGTGCGCGGGCTGGGGCTGCTGCGCAGGCTGGGACTGGGGCTGGTTGAACTGGGGCGACTGCTGGAGGTTCATGCCCGCCATACCGCCCACGATGCCCGTGTGCGTCGCGCCGGCCGGGGGGACGGGGGCGTTCATCGCCAGCGCGGGGAACTGGGTGTACGGGTTGGGGAGGCGGGTGCGGATCTCGTTGGCGTCCGCCGGGGAGATGAGCTGGAGGGTCTCGAGGAGGCCGACGCTGGCCAGCGTCTGCGAGACGAGGTGCGAGGCGAGGGCCTGGGCTGGCTGCTGTGCTGCCATTGTGGATAAGGAGAAGGAGTGTGTAGTTGGAAAGTAGAGGTGGAAGCGGGATACAGCGATGCAGTGCACGGGGTTGTCGTCACCAGCGGGACCTGGGTAGTTGGCAGTCTCTTGGGTGGCAATCCAGACTGAGGCGCGGCCGAGGCGCATTCCCCGGCCCCCGATTATCCACGTGGTCACCTTTCCTTACCAAAAGTCTCTACGGACGCCGAACGGCCCCCAGGCCCCCAGGCGACGCATGCTCTACTCAACCTCACACTGCCGCGGAGAGGAGCGTCCTCCCTGCGTCCGGCCCCACATTCTGCACATTGATGCATCTATTCCGAAACCACGCCGAGTTCGAGAACTAGAAGACGGTGATGGTGCTCTCGCGAGCGGGGCCAACACCAATGTACTGGATCTTGACGCCGAGGTAGTCCTCGATAAACTTGACGTACTTCTGGGCGTTCTCGGGGAGGTCCTCCCAGGTGCGGCAGCCGGTGATGTCCGACTTCCAGCCGGGGAGGGTCTCGTAGACGACCTCGACCTGGCCAAGACGGTCAAGGTCGGCGGGGAAGCCCTCGATGAGCTTGCCGTCGAGCTTGTAGCCGGTGGCGATCTTGATCTCCTCAAAGCCGTCGAGGACGTCGAGCTTGGTGAGGTTGAGCGAGGTGTAGCCGTTGATCCAGGTCGAGTAGCGGCACACGACGAGGTCGAGCCAGCCGCAGCGGCGGCGGCGAGCGGTGACAGTGCCGTACTCGGCACCGACCTCCTGGAGGGTCTCGCCAACCGAGTTGAGCTGCTCGGTGGGGAAGGGTCCACCACCGACACGGGTGGTGTACGCCTTGACGACACCGATGGCGCGCTTAATGGCGAAGGGCGGGATGCCGAGACCAGTGCACACACCACCAATGGTGGTCGCCGACGAGGTCACGAAGGGGTACGTGCCGTAGTCGATGTCGAGCATGAGCGCGTTGGCGCCCTCGACGAGGACCTTCTTGCCGGAAGCAAGCTGCTGGTGCATCCAGGTGGGGCCGTCGACGACGTGGGGGCGGAGGCGCTCGGCCAGCGCGAGCATCTGCTCGATCTCACCCTCCGTGTCGAACTCGAAGTGGCCGTAACGCTTGAAACGGCCCTCGACGAGCTTGCGGAACTTCTCGGGGAAGGTGGCGTCGTACAGGTGGTGCACACGGAGACCGGAGCGCGAAGCCTTGGACGAGTAGGCGGGTCCGATGCCCTTCTTGGTGGTGCCAATAGACGAGCCGCCGAGCTCGATCTCCTTGAGGCCATCGACAATCTGGTGGAAGCCGAGGACAAGGTGGGCACGGTCCGAGATGAGGAGACGGTCCGCGACCTTGAGGCCTGGATGTCAGCACGGTGACAGACGGCTCGGAGCCGGCCAGCACGACCGTGCTGCGGCTGAAACTCACCCTTGCGCTCGAGAGTGTCGAGCTCGTTGAAGAGCGAGGGGACGTGAACGACGACACCCGAGCCGATGAAGGCGGTGACCTTGGGGTTGATCAGACCTGAGAGTTAGCAAGCTGGGACATGGCAAGGTGAATGTGTGGGGCAAAGGATGGTGGCTGTCGGTCTGTGCGGCGCAGCCACACACGCAACTGAGGAGCGCTTGGGCCTATGGGCCCAGAGTGGAGGCGGAGAGAAGGTGCGCCGAGCTGGGTTGCCAGTTGTGTAGGCTCGCCCCGAGCCTCGTTAGAGCGGCGACTGGGTGGAGCGGCAGCTGAGAACTGTAATGATGCTCCGCAGTCGCCAAAGGAACCCCGACGACGTGACCAACAGCCGACCGCTCCCGACCTCCGTTGGCCGTGTTTGAAGCACCTTCCTTTCTCGGTCCGACCGTCACACAACCTTACACCCGATAGCCAGCAGCACCGACGCCCACATTCCTAAACGCCAAGCAGCGGTACTCACCCGAGGGAAGAAGGTTGAAGGCGTACTTGACCTTCTCGCCCTTGTCGTTGTTCACGACAATGGTGTGGCCGGCGTTGTTACCGCCAGCACAGCGGGCGCAGACGTCTGCATCCGCCGCGAGAATGTCGACGAGCTTGCCCTTGCCCTCGTCTCCCCACTGGGAGCCGAGGCTGGCTGTCAGCGGTGCTCAAGTTCCACTGGGCCGCCTTCGCCTTGGTGTTGGGGTAAGGTGTCCGGCGCCGAGAGCTGGCGCCGACAAGTGATACGTACACAACGGAGACCCCTTGCGGAGCTGCTGGTGTTAGCATTGAGCCAGTAGAGAGCGTGAGGGGGCGAGCTGACCTTGTGTCATGATGTCCGTTGCTGGACGATAAAGTCAAAGACCAAAAGGAAAAGGACTGTTGTGGAGTGGCTATAAGCTGTAATCCTGCCCAAGTATTAACCCCTGCCCCAGGTTTAACCTGCCACCTCGAAAGGCTTGGCTGTTACAGTCACCGGAATCGATCACCCCGCTCATCTGCCTCTGCATCCATCCCCTCCCTATCTCCCTCTCTCTCTCGCGCCTCAGCCCCAACCCCCGCCGCAGCCCAGTTGCCCCCGAGCCTTGGCTGGGAAGCTTAAAGGACCACCCAGGCGGACCTCGAAAGTGAGTCGTCTGTGGACATTCGACTCGTCCAAGATTGTGGGATAAATTAGATTAAATATTGTGGGGCAAATAATCGTCATAGGCTGTCCTGAATAAACAGCTGGACAGACTGAATGGCGTGCCCAGCGTGGCACTTGGCCCAAGCACGGCCGCGCGGCCAGCTTGCCCCGAAACTTCACCCTGGATTGCCCGATAATCGCCACGACATGGGCGACATTAACCCGAGCCATATCCGAGCTCCCCACAAGTCCCATTCACGTCGTGGTGGAGGCAAGCCACTCCGTGTCCACGTCCCACAGTTCAGATAGGATGCTCTCTACGCATAGTGCATTTTTCTACTCGCTACTGCTGCTAGTCCCGGCCAGGCATCGCGCGCTAGGTGCACAACGTCCTGCCATGCAATGTGGGCTCGCACCCTTAGATGACACCAGCCTCCTTGAGCTTGGCAACAAGCTCCTGGACGCTCTCGACCTTGCCACCGCCCTGGCGCTCGGGGGGGTTCTCAACCGAGATGGTCTCGAGGCGGGGAGTCTGGGGAGTCAGCGTGTGTCTCTCAGAGGCGTAGAGGAGCTTCCACTGGAGCAGGGACTGCAGATCGAAGCCCAGAGCAAACTCACGATGTCGACACCGAGGTCGGCGGGCTTGATGGCCTCCGACTTCTTCTTCTTCGCCTTCATGATGTTGGGCTGCAGTCAGTCTCTGCTCTACAGATTCAGCAGCAGTTAGCTCACAAGAGAGGGGTAGCGGGGCTCTGTACCGTCAGCTCAGTCCGTCATTGTAGCGCAATCCCGCGGATCTCTCGGGATTCTCGGCATCTTGACTCACCGTTGAGACGCAGGTCGGTGGTGACAACGAGAGGGAGCTTGGTCTCGAGGGTCTCGAGGCCACCGTCGATCTCACGGACGACCTTGACGGCGCCGTCAGCCGAGACCTCGAGCTTGGAGGCGAACTGGGCCTGGGGCCAGTTGAGGAGACCGGCGAGCATGCCGCCGGTGGCACCAGTGTCGTCGTCAATGGCCTGCTTGCCGGCAATGATGAGGTCGTTGCCGTCACGCTCGGCGACCTTCTTGATGATCTGGGCGACGGCGAGGGGCTCGACGACGTCGGTCTCGCCAACCTGGACGTGGATCGCGTTGTCGGCACCCATGGCAAGCGCGGTGCGGAGGGTGTCGATGGCCTTGGCGGGGCCGACGGTGATCGCAGTGATCTTGTGCGACTTGTCCTTCTCCTTCATGCGGACGGCCTCCTCCATGGCTGGCGTCAGCTGTGTGCCACGATGCACCCCGATGCGATGGATCTCGGAGCGGGATAGGAGAGCGGCGGAGCTCGCCGAAGCTGCCTGCGCGCACCTCCGCCCTCCGCGCACGCTGCTCGAGCTGCGCGCGCGTTTTCACCGCTCCACGCGTGCTCGCTATCACCGAGGCCGCGCGAGCCGTCTCGGCTCGGCACGACTCGGCTAAGCTCCACCGGCGTGGCAGCACTCACCAATCTCGTCGAAGGGGTTCTGGGGGTCAGCAGAGCTCTAACAGTGCGCGCTCACCATCGAGTACTTGACATTGGTGTCGACGCCCTTGCCGTCCTTGGCGATGCGGATCTTGCTGTATGGTCAGCGGGGTTCGGTGTGGAAAGCCGGGTGCTGATGAACCGAAGTTGATTTCGGATTCAGCTTGCAGCTGGCTAGGAGACGCACACGGCGTAGTCAATGGCACGCTTGACGGGGACGAGGATGTTGGCGCGGGCGGGGCGAGTAGCGAACATGATGGGCAGTGGACGATGGACAGAGAGGATCCAAAGACAAGAAGCTGGGCGTATAAGACAAGAAGATCAAGAGATATAGGCGAAGGGGGACATCGGGGGTCATCTCGTCAAGATCCGGGCTGGGGGTTGGTAGTCTGCGCCTGGGCTAGCTGGGCTGGCAGCGTGGCCTGGGTGGCCTGGGTGGTGGGTGGTGGGTGGTGGGTGGTGTGCGGACTTGCACCCTGGGTGGTGCCAGATCGCACCGGCCGACAATACGACAGAACAGCCGAATCCCGTCACTCGTCCCTCGGTTGGCCATATTTGCCGAGCATTAACCCAACTTTGGCGCGCCTACAGTTTACACGTGGACCACGCGGCTTTCATGTTAATTATCCCTCCTTACATTAGGCCTGCGTGTGGAGGAACAATGAGCTTTTGGTGGGAGCGGAGGCATATGCGTCCTACCTGCTCCGGTGAGAG
>JAMALN010000898.1:0-22795 GCA_023630115.1 Cutaneotrichosporon sp. PK4640 | reverse complement strand
TCCAGATGTTCATCAGCATACAAGGGTGGTAAAAGGGCAAGCCACGCGATAATGACGGTGGCCCCGCGCCCCCAAGGTCAGCGAGGACAGGCGGGGTGCGGAGTGGGCAGGTGGGGGGAGCCAGGGAGGGAGAGGAGAGCACGAGCGGGCTGGGGTGGGGAGTGGGAATACGTCGGACGAGGTTGGGTGCATGGGGGAGCATCGGAGCAACTCTGTGTGCTGTGTGTGGTGAGTGTGGCTCTGCTGATAAAAACAGGCCGCGACATATGGCGTGATCTTCAACATCATTCCCCCGCCACTAGCCCCGCACAGACACTCGCTCAGGGCAACTCGCGTGGCTAATTGGTCACGTGACCACAAGGCCTCATCCACGGATAAACTCTGATCCGGTGGAGGTTGTCCAAGGCCTGAAACATTCACGTTCCTGCGTTCCTGGGACACCGCCACTCTGAATACCCACTCATAATCGAGTCAAATGCATGCACGACTTGTTTTGCATTGAGAGAGAGGCTGATGGGTGGCTCGAGTCGCAAAGTCAGTCGCCACCCGCTCGTCGCAGCTCTATAAGGCCTCCCTCTAGCACCATCTTTACTCTACCCCACTTCATCACAAACAACCCATCCGCGCTCTCACCAGCTCACCACTTATCGCCAGGACACCGCCTCTTATCGCAACTCCCACGCGTGACACGTCTACCCACACCTCCCGGACAGCGCCAGATCACGCACATTCCGCAGCACCTTAGGCCACTGCCTTCCCTGGGGCAACCGACAGCACACCTGATGCCCACCCGGACCCGTAACATCGATATCCCTCTCCCCGCCAAGCCCAAGGCCCCCTATGCGGTGCACAACGAGACGCGACTGGACCACGTCCGCCGCCTCACGCTCAATACCGTCCACCGGCATGACTGGCCCCCCGACGGGGTCCGTGCCACGACGCCCGTCGCGCCCGTGGACCTCCCCGAGCCCGGATGCGTCGAGACAGGATTCAAGCGCTACGTCCGGGCCGGGATAACGGACGCAGACCTCGCCCTCGGCTCCAGCACCCTCCGCTTGGACTTTGACGAGCGCCCAGACGAGGTCGTCTTCATCCTCGAGGACGCGGCGTTGGTGGATGCCCGGCGGCTCGCCATGTCGCTCGTCATCACCGCCAAGACGGTGACGTTCGGCAACGAGCCGCTGCACATCACGCTTGTGGTGCGCAACTACCGGAGACAGGGAACCGTCGTCGTCACCCGCCCCTTCACCGTCGGGGACTGGGACTTGTACGACAATCTCACACTTGTTCCGCCAGCCCGCGGGCATGTCAAGATCGCTCTCTCGGTGATCCCGCACGACGAGTACCTTAAGCGCGTCGGCCAGCGGCAGTACGACCTGGAAACGGCGAGCGATACGTCGTCGCTTGTGCCGCCTAATATTCCATAGAGCACAGAGTGGGACAATACATGTACGTACAGTAGGAATACAGAGACCGATAGTTGTCAATTGTTAAAATGTAATCAGATGAATGGCGCCAGCGCTACTCGAGGGATGGTGCCACGGGCTCCTCGAGGGATGGCGCCACGGGCTACTCGTCGCAAAACTTATGAGTCACACACAGTACTAGCAACCTCACTCGTGTCGAGTAGTTTAAATGCTGGAAACAGGAAACAGCCGTTTTCGCCAATCACTCTCTTCTCCAACTCTCGCCACCCACTTCCTACCCCAGCACTTCCTCTCTCTAACTTTCACCACCCCAGCACCGATGTCCCACACACGTATCCCGCTGCCATACCACATCCTCCGCCTCATCGCCTCCCACTCCGACAAACCCTCCCTCGCAGCTCTAGCCCAGGTCAGCTGGGACGCGTACAGCGCCGCCATTCGCTACCTGTACGCCGACGTGAACCTGGCCGATACCGCGGGTCTGTTGACCTCCTCACCCGCCTCGCCCGCCACTTCGAACCATGAGTTTAGGCTCACCGCCCTCTCCCAGGTCCGGACGCTGCGTGTCGTCGCCTCGGACGAGGGCATAGCGGCCCTTGCGGACCCCGGAACCCGGCTCTTCCCCAGGCTTGAGCATCTGATCTTTACCCCCGCCCCCCCGCCGCATATGCTCGTCGGCCCGCTGCAGTGCGAGTGGCCGTGGAGGCCCCACGGTCTTCAATCAACACTGCACTTGCACTCCCTTCTCGAGCGTGAGCGGCCCGCCAGAATCACCGTCTCTGTGCCTGTACCACCATTCCTGGGCCTCAAGCACAACCTCGCCACGCTGTACGAGGCCTGGGGCAAGGCCGGCCACACACCCACAGTGACGTTGGACATCGTGCGCTATAATCTCCCGAATGATACGCACTGCGAGGGGCCTGATCTCCCATACAGCCAGTTGGGGGGCGGGTTCGTGGAGGGCCTGCTCGCCATCTTCGACCACCTCGGACCATTCATGCCTTTCCGGATTGCCCACGTTCCGGCATTGTACGACGGCCTCCCAGACAGGTACGCTGCGACCGTGTTCTACATGCGCACGGTGTGGCGCGCGGTGGCTGCTGCGACTGGGGCGTCCATCGAGTGTCCCTGGGGATACGGGGCCGATGAGCCGTGGTGGTCGCCCGAGCTCGCTGCGGACGTCGAGATGTTCTTCCCCGACGAGGTTGAGGTCGCAGAGATGATGCGTGCGCGCGACCAAAAGCTCTCCCCCCTCCGTGCTTTGCCCAGTGAAGCTGCCAAGGGCCTGATTCTAGGATATCAAAGCCTCTCCTCCCACCCGCGCTTTGACATGGTGAAGAGGGCGGTCGTGAGCGACATGCTGCGCGACGCTCGAGTCGTCCTGGGGTTGAAGAGCATGTAAGTTCATCTAGTGTACAATGACACGGTCAGATCGTCTGTAGGAAGGGCTCTGGAAGCGGGGTTGAGCTGCAAACAGCTAAGAACATGCAATATCCAGCGAAAGTGTATGAAAATGCAATACGATATTCTGGTGCTTTCGTCAACCAGGGCAGGTGCCACAGATGTTTAGTGTCTCTTCCAAGTCTGGCTGCAGCGCGACGTCCACCTATTGGCTAATGACACGTGTGATCGAGTCGAGAATGGTGAGGTGTACTCTATAAATCGCACTACACAATGACGACTCGTTTTCTGCCTTGGATATTTAAGACCTCTTTCTGTCCACACCTTGACATCTCTCAGACCATTCCTACCTCGCCCTAGCGGTAACAGTTACTGTATCTACCAAGCCCTCTCCCTCCTACTTCCCCGCTCGCTCCACCTTCCTCATCTCCTCCATCTTCCTTCTCCTCGCCTTCACCATTCCACAATGTGGCCCTGGCCGGATCTCGTGTTCGGCGACCTTCCCGTCGAACGGCCCATCTCTCCACCGGCACCGATGGAGTCGCACTCAACCGAGCCCGTCCATCCCCATCGCACACCCTACTTCCCGTCTCGCCTCGTGAGCGATCACCGCAACGCGGCTCACATCTTCGAGCAGGTGCTGTGGCATGTCGAGGCCCCCGAGCTCTTCAGGCTGAGGGTCCTCTCCAGAAGTGTGCGTAACTACATCGAGCGTCTTCTGACCTCAGTCGTCGTCATCCGCGACTTTGGAGCTACCTGTCCTTTCCAGAGCGCGCTAGGGCATGGGTTGCCATGGATCCCAGCGTATCGCGTCTGCACTCCCGCCAGGCTGTCCGTGGACGAGGGTTTAGGCGAGTTCACGAACGATCCCCCTTCCCCTATCCCGGGCCACGAAACTTATGCTCCTCTCCCGCCTGGCATGATGACACGGTGGACGCGGAACTTGGAGCTTGACTTCGTTCGGCCCCTTGACATGTCCATGGCGTTTACCTATGCCTCTCTTGTGGGGTACCTCAACCTGCTCGGCCTTAACACGATCAGGCGCCGCCAGCCATACTCAGCGCCACTGTTTGGGCACCACGGTCTCAAGCCGACAACCTTGGTCGATCTGGATCTCTCACGTCCTGGGAGCGTTGAAGGGATCCACCGCTACGTCCGTCCGGGAATCGTCGACGTGACTCGCGACTCCCAGGCTCTGAGGTTGCATTACGAGGGCATTCCCAATGAGGTCGTCCTGATCTGCGACAAGGCAGTCCGCGTAGAGCCCGAGACAATCATCAAGTCTATCGGGATCACGGCAAATGGCGGGCTGGACTGGGCAGCCGTCATCATCCAGACACTTCACATCGTCCTGGTGGTGGATCGCGAGGTCTGCCCGAAGCCCTTCAGCTTCACTGTCCCCTGCGCCTCGATGCGTTTCGCCACCCCGACGTTCTGGAAAACTGCCACCGACTATTTCACTGTCGATGTGCTGTCGCATGAGGAGTACGCCGAAAAGGTCGGCCACGAGCAGTACAGGTTGGAGACAGTGACTGATACGGCGCTCCTCATCCCACACTACGCTACAGGTGCGGGAGATCTCGCCTCCTTGTTGTACGAGGTGACGACTGATCTATAGTCTACCTGTGCAGCTCCCACACGGTTCAACATCGACTAACCCATGTAGATTGTGGCATTCAAACTACCAGATGGCACAATGGATAGGCAACAGAGGACAGTACCTACAGTATGATCACCGTCACTATGTATCGAGTAGCTCGAGTAGATGGTTCAATTGAACACTTTAAATAAGCCAACAGCACCAGACACATAAAGTCTGCCCCTCTGATCGATTTTTCGTCATTCCTATCTCATCCACCATCCTTCAGCTCGTCCACCCGTGCCCCAGTCAAGCACTCCCACCATGACACCTCCCAAAGGCTACCTCAAGACTCACCCCGCCCAACCTTCCCAAGCTGTCGCAACCGGAGGCGTTGAGCCCTCCATCCCAGCAGTCGGTCCGCTCGACCACCGCCTGCTCCCCCACATCTTCGAGAGCATCCTGCACGCTCTGAGCGCCACAGAGCTGCTTCGCCTCCGCGTTCTCTCCAATGACATCCGCGACTACATTGAGCAGATGCTCGCCTCCCTCGTCGTCATCACCGACATCGAGGCCGGGGCGCCGTTCCACAGCGTGCTGGGGCACGTCCTCCCCTCGCCCGGCCCCGCCAGGTGCCTCATGCAGGCGCACACGAAGGCCCTCGACTTCCCCGACATCCACCCCATCCACCCCCAGCCGCCCATCCGGTGGGTCGCGTGCGACACCCGCATCGACTTCCTGCGGCAGCTGCAGCCCGTCGTCCGCCGCCACCACCCCAGCTTCCCCGCGGCCTTTGCTGACCAGCGGCTGGAGGGCAGCACGCTAGTCGACTTCGGACACGGGCCCATTCCCGCAGGGTTTGAGAGGTACGTGCGTCCCGTCCGTGACGTGTCGGCGGGCTCGGGCGAGCTCGTCCTCGAGTTTGTGGGATACCCGGAGGTCGTGCTCATCCTGGACGAGGGGATCCGCGTCGATCCCGCCGACATCGCCACATCCCTCTGTATCAGGAGGATGTGCGGCTGCATGCTGAACGACTGGGAGGGCCCCTGCTTGGCATTCAGCAGCTTTGCCCCGCTAAAGCTGAACATTACGCTCGTTGTGGGCGGATACATTCCCCAGACGTACGTGGTGGCTGTCGACTATGCTGCGATTCAGTACGGGGAGCTGGCCAAGTTCGCGGCTGGCGAGCAGATCAACGTGACGGTCATGTCCCACGTCGAGTACTCCAAAGTGGTCGGTCGGAGGCAGTACGAGCTGGAGACGGTCCGGAACACGTCGTCCCTTGTCCCTCTGTACAGGCCCTCGTAGATGGATGCAATGCATCTAACCCATCTGATCTCGCCGCCACATACCACGGGGTCGGTGCCGGTGCACACAGTCGGGTATGTGCAGACTGCGGATGGATGGATTGTCGCGCCCCAGCCCATTTGTGTTCATGTTTGGAGGGCGTTGTGACCTGCTGCTGCCTCAGTGCCTGCTGATCGGCAGTGGCACTCGGATCTGAGGACGCCGTCAGCATACACCTCGTCTAGCTCAGTCCCCAACGATGATCCCCAGCCAAATTCACAGAGCACGCGCACAATCACCTACGCGTGCCGCTACCTGATCCGGAGAGGCACCGGAGGTGGATCTACACTTGCTCCGAGGATGTCTCAGCTCGGTGTGGTTATGCTTATCTGGTCCTGGCCGGCGAGCCGGACCTTGGGCCAGCGTCTCGGACCTGTCAGAGGGCGCCGGCGACGTGGGCGACGCATGACGTCCGCATGACGTCCGACGGTGCGAGGACCTCCACTCCGCTCGATGGCCGACGGCCGTCTGCACCGTGCCCCAATGTTTGCTGTTCGCTTGCTCGCGCGGTGCTCGCATCAGCGGCTGTCCCACGACCGCAGGTATCTGGGCCAAGGCGGCTGAGTAATCTCACGGGTACGGGTACAATCCACGGCGAGGTCCGGCCAGCCACCGCCGGCACAAGACGGCCCTATTGCCGGTGCGTCATCGCCCACCCTCATAAGCGCGTTGTTCTCGTCTCTTCTTTCCCCCGCATACACAGCAACCATGGCCCCCACCGAGCAGAAGATCTGGATCGTCAACGAGAACCCCCTGAAGGAGGTGCAGCCGGACACGTTCCGGCTCGAGACGCGCCCCCTCGAGCCCCTCAAGGACGGCGAGGTGCTCGTGCAAGTCGAGTTCATCTCCAACGACCCCGCGCAGCGCGGGTGGATCCAGAAGGGCTCGGACCCGGACCGCGCGTACGTCAAGCCCGTGCGCGCCGGCGAGCCGATGCGCGCCGGCGGCGTCGGCAAGGTCCTCGCGTCCAAGAGCTCCAAGTGGAAGGAGGGGCAGCGCGTGTACGGCTACCTCGGGTGGGCGGACTACGTCGTGCTCCCCGAGGCCGCGGTGGTCATGGAGGCCATGTGAGTTGCATCCCCGGAGAGTCTGACGCCAGCGACCTCCCCGGCGTGACGGCGGCGTCGCTCTCCGTCCTCGGCATGGTGTCGGTCACGGCGTACCAGGGCATCTTTGACGTGCTCGACTGCAAGCCCGAGCACACGGTGCTGGTCTCGGGCGCGGCGGGCGCTGTCGGCTCTGCGGCCGTCCAGTACGCCAAGCACGTCGTCGGCGCCAAGCGCGTCGTCGGCATCGCCGGCGGCCCCGAGAAGTGCAAGTGGGTCGAGAGCCTCGGCGCCGACGCCTGCGTCGACTACAAGGACCCCAACTTTGCCGCCAACCTCAAGGAGGCGCTGCAGGGCTACGCCGACCGCTACTTTGAGAACGTCGGTGGCGAGGTGCTCAACGCCGCGTTCCGCCTCATCAAGCGCTACGGCAAGATCGGCATCTGCGGCATGATCTCTGGTGAGTCGCCCTGCGCCTTGCCGACAAGTAGACAAACATCGCGGCACACCCCGCGCCCAGATCCGCTGACACCAGGCTACAACGGCAAGGTCATCCCCCTGCCCAACTTCTTCGAGGTCATCTCGAACCGCATCACGATCGAGGGCTTCCTCGTGCTCGACGTCAAGGACCGCTACGGCGAGATCGTGCAGAAGATTGCCGGGTGGATCAAGGAGGGCAAGGTCAAGCTCGACGAGGCCGAGACCGTCGTGCCCACCAAGATCGAGGACATCCCCCAGACCTGGCAGCGCCTCTTCCGCGGCGAGAACCGTGGCAAGCTCGTCACCCAGCTCGTCGCGTAAGCCCTCGTCCGAGCACATGTTGAGACCAGCGCGTCGCGGCTGTAGCACGAGAGCAGTTTGGTAGCGTAAGAAGTCTTGATGGACGCAGTACAAGCGACTAGCGATACATTGCCTACCGTACTAATCCTGCCCCGGGCCGGGGTCCTCAAGCACATCCTCGTCGGCCTCGGCGGGCGGTGGGTGGCTCCACTCGAATGCGCTCTGCTCGCAGCGAGGGCAGAACCACTCGCCCTCGGGTAACTCCCACAGCGGCGGGCGCAGGCAGTCCATGTGGTACCCCTCCTCGCACCGCTCGCACTCAAGGAACGTCAAGTCGTCACGTTCCCCCTCGCCGCACGTCAGACAGAGGTCGCCGCTCTCGACGGGCGGCCACCGCTCGATCGCGAGCTTCTTCTCCTTCTCCCCGTCGTTCTCGCTCTCGTTCTTCTCCCTTTCCTCTCGCACGGCGCGGGCAGACCCAGCCCCACCGCGCCCGCGCCCGCGACCGCGCCCACGCCCACGTCCCCGTCCGCGTCCTGCCTGTTTGCTAGTCGTGGTTGGCTTGACCGGCTCGTCGTCGCTCTCGCTGTCGCTCGCCGCTGCGTTGCCGATGCGCTCCTCGAGCGTCTCGTCCGGCTTGACCAGGAACACGGTGTGCACCAAGCCCGCAGCAACGGACAGCACCTCGATGTTGTCGAGGTGCTCGATCGGGGTCGGCTCGCTAGAGCTGAGGAAGTCGTTCCCTATCCCGAGCTCGCCGTGCGTCGCGCCCTGCCCCCACGCGTACGTGCGGGGAACGTCGTCCTCGCCGAGCACCGTCGCAAAGTGGCTGATGAGCCCCGCGCTGAAATCTTGCACGTTGGCGAGCTCGATCTTCTCGAACGTCAAGTAGGGTGCGGAATCGGAGCCTGCAGTCAGCTTGAATCCGTGTATCTGCTGGACCTACCTGGTCCCGAGATCTTGCACCTGCCGGCGACCCACAGCTCGGGCCCGTCGGCATCCATCACGATGAAGCTGCTCTCCGACCCTGCGTAGATCGCCGTGACGGGGTGGGGAAGGGGAAGCTCGACCAGCGTGGGCACAAGCTTCTGCTGGACGTCACCGTGGCCAAGCGCCCCGTACAGGTTGCCGCCCCAGGAGTAGACGCGTCCCTCCGTATCGAGCGCGAGGGCGTGGTAGTTCCCACACGCGATGGAGACGATGCGTTTGTTCGCGAGCTCCTTGATTTTTTCTGCGTGAGCTCACGTGCGCCAAAGAGCTCACTTGGAGGGATCTGGTACGTGAACCCTAACTTGCCGCCTCTCAGGACCACCTCGCCCGTCGTCCCATTCCCGAGCTGTCCGAACTCGCTCTTGCCAGCGGCGTACACGTCGCCTGCCGAGTCAAGGATGAGGCTAAACGTCTGTCCCGTCGCGACCTGGCGGATCGTCCTCCCGCGCTCCCACGGTCCGGGAATCATTTCCAAGTCGGCATGGAGCTCGCCGGGCTGCTGTCAGCTGGACTGACTTTCAGAGCAGACATACAATACCTAAGGGGCTCGCGCGGTTGTCGCCGGTGCCATAGACGTGGCTTCCCGAGAAGAGGAGGAAGTGCGCCTCGCCCACTGCACCGCCCTCCCACTTGCCCCCGTTTGGCCCTGGGACGTGCAGCGGCTCGGTGCAGGACACGACGTGCCACCGATTCCGGGGCGTGGGGTTCTCCATGCCGAAGAACGGCACGCGCCCGAAGACGTGCGCGGTTCCCGCGAGGTCTATGACGACGGTGTAGTTCGCCTGCGGTCCGCCAATGACTTTGGTAATCTTCAAGTGCGACATCCATCGCGGTTTAACTGGCACTGGGTGGTCGTCCCTGCTGTCAGCTGGAGATTTCCGTGGTGAGCTGGACCCACTCAAGCAACTTGACGCCCTTCCCGGCCTCTTTAGCAGACGGGGGAGTCGCGTTGCGCTCCCAGTCCATCCCGCCGCAAATCAGGACTGTCGTCAGCACCGCCGAGATGCAGCTGGTGATCGAGACTCACGTCGGCCCCACTCGTGTCTCGAGCCCCGGGGTTCTGGTAAATCGGGGAGGTCGACGTCCATGTCTTCCGCGTGGCTCGAGTTGGCGCGTGAGCGCGATTCCGAGCGGCTCTTGGTGGAGCGGCGGCGCTGGGGCATGGGTGGGTATGAATGCGAGGTGGGAGGAGACGAGACAAATCAAGGATGCCATGCCGATCTCGCCTCCACCAGTCCTTGTTGTTACGCGTTCAAGGCACGGTTGCTGCATGGCTGCATTTTGATAAGCAAATGGATTACACCTGTCATTAGCTCATTAGACTTTGAATATTATGACCCACGTGGGTGGTGACACCATGAGGGCCCCACATGCCAAGAATATCCGGGTGAATATCCGGGTGACCCGTACAACGGCTGAGCTGCCCCATTCACCGAGTCGGAAACATCTCTCTTGATCACCATTCCGGCCGAAACAAGACCTCGTGCCCAACAGCAAGTGCTTAGCGCGCAAACCTCGCAAACCTCGCAAGCCCTGATCACAAGTCTGATCACAAGTACTCATTCCGCTGCCTCTGCCTCTCCCTCCGCACGGCCCACAGCGCCATCGCTGCCACCGCCCTCTCTTCAGCTTCTGTCCACTCACCCTCCCTCTTCTGTGCACTCTAAAATGTCGACGACCACCAGCGTCATCGAGACGGCCATCGAGCCGCGCGGCTCGCCGCCCCGCAGCCCGACCTTTGACGGGCACGACGCCGACATCGAGCTTAACAACATGTCCAACATCGTGGGCCGTGAGGCGGGCGAGCGCGACCCGCTGCTGCTGCGCGAGCGCATCGTCCCCGACGAGCAGCTCGCCCTCCTCCGCAGCCGCACGCGCGCCGACTCCAAGGTCGCAAAGTTCTACGAGGCGCAGAACGGGCACATCGACCGCCTCCTCAAGCCCATGCACGTGCACACCGCCGAGGGCGAGGAGGCCGCAGACAGCATGGCCCTCAAGGTCAAGATTGCTGTCAACGTGTCGTTTGCCGCCAACATTGTGCTGGCCGGCGTGCAACTGTACGCCGCCATCAGCTCCATGTCCATTGCGCTGTTTGCGTCGTGTGTCGACGCCGTGTGTGAGTTTTCTTGTGCTGGCCGTGGCTGACGGCAGTCGACCCATTCGCCAACCTCCTCCTCTGGACTGCGCACCGCGCATCCACGCGCGCAAACCACGAAAAGTGGCCCATGGGCGGGTCGCGCTTCGAGACCATCGGCAACATTGTCTACTCGTTCATCATGATGGCTGTCAACCTCATCCTCATCGTCGAGGCCATCAAGCAGTTTGCCACGCACGGCGGCGAGGACACCAAGGAGTTCCATTTGATCCCCCTCGTGTGCGTGTGTATCGGGTGGGGCGTCAAGTTCCTTCTCTTCCTGTACTGCTTTGCCATCCGCAGCGCGAGCTCCCAGGTGCAGGTGCTGTGGGAGGACCACCGCAACGACCTCTTTGCGAACGGCTTCGCGATCCTCGCCAACGCCGGTGGTGCCAAGCTCGCGTGGTGGATCGACCCCATGGGCGGTTCCGTCATCGCCCTCGCGATCATCGGCGTGTGGTGCCGCACCGCCTACGAGCAGTTCACCTTCCTCGGCGGCATCACCGCGCCCCCCGACTACCTCTCACTCGTGACCTACAAGGTGAGCTCTGGCATTCATGTTGTGAGCTGACCCCAGGCCATGACCTTCTCCGAGGACATCAAGATGGTCGACACGGTGCGCGTCTACCACTCGGGCCCGAACTTTATCGTCGAGGTTGACATCGTGCTCGACCCCCACATGCCGCTGTGGCGCGCGCACGACATCTCGCAGGACCTCCAGGACCAGATCGAGGCGCTGCCCGACGTCGACCGGTGTTTCGTCCACGTCGACCACGAGGTGACCCACGCCCCCGAGCACCGCAAGAAGGTGTAGCGGTGGTTAGCGGAGGGATGTCCTCAGGCGCTCTGAGCGATAGCGGCTACGCATCCCGACCAAGAAGCGAGGAGGACCCATAGAGATCACTATAGAGACTCGGTAATGCACCTAATGCTATGGCGAACCATGAGCATGGAAAAGGTCCGGTCGGCAGACTGTCCTCCGACCATGATCCTGTGTCTGCTGTCGCCCGATGCCGACCTTGCCGGGTGGTTGTGGCCCGCCTCGCCGCGCGCAAGATGCATGGGGATGGGGATGGGGCAGCCGAGCGGTACATAAGGTGCGTGCGAGATGCGACAGGCCCCAACCCAACAAGCCTCCGAGCATGTCCGCCACCGCCCTCGTCCAGTCCCTCAGCGCCTCGGACGCGCTCACCGTCACCCGCCTCTTCGACGTCTCGGGCTGGGTCGCTGTCGTCACCGGCGGCGGCACCGGCCTGGGCCTCGTAACAGCCCTCGCGCTCGCCAACAACGGCGCCAAGGTGTACATCACGGGCCGCCGCCTCGAGCCGCTGGAGGAGGCGGCGCGGGCCTTTGCCAAGGCCAACGCGGCGAACGGCAATGGACACACCAACGGGCACGCGAACGCCGGCGCCATCGTCCCGGTCCAGGCGGACGCGAGCACCAAGGAGGGCATCGCGGCGCTCGTCGCCGCCGTCTCCGCCGAGGACCAGTGGGTCAACCTCCTCGTGAACAACCACGGCGTGTCGCTCGGCTGCGCGAACATCAACGAGTGCGCGCAGACCGCCGCCGGCATCTCGGCGCACATGTTCGCCGGGGAGAGCTTCGACGCGTGGCTCGACACGTACCGCATCAACACGGCCAGCTACTTCTTCACGACGATGGCGCTGCTGCCCCTCCTCGACGCGGCCAAGGCTCGCTTCCCCGAGCCGGGCAACGTCATCAACATCTCGTCCATGTCGGGCATCACCAAGACGTCGCAGCGCGGCCAGTTCAACTACAACGCGTCCAAGGCGGCCACCATCCTCCTCAGCCACATGCTGGCCACCGAGATGGCGCGCCGCGGCCTGGGCATCCGCGTCAACGTCGTGTGCCCCGGGTACTTCCCCACGGGGATGACGGTCATCCCCAACGAGAGCAACACGGGGTCCGAGGCGCACACCGCCGAGTTCCGCGGCAAGTGGGGGATCCCGTTCGGGCGGCCGGGCAACGCCACCGACTACGCGCAGTGCATCTTCGGCCTCGCGACCAACCAGTACGTGACAGGCGTGGAGATGGTCATCGACGGCGGGTGGCTGCTCGAGGCGGCGTTCTAGTTGTGATGCATGTAGCTACAGAGTGAAGTTGGCGCCGTCCTCGGCCGGGAGAGCGCCCTCGGCCCCGCCCCAGATCTCCTGCCTGCCTGTCAGAGTGCCCGGGCCAGACTCACCAGAACCGGTCCATGTCGAACATCGTGTCGGTCGGCAGCGCGCTCGTGGCCAGCAAACTCTCCATGCCCGCCAGCCCCATCGCCTCCGCCGAGCTGGGGGTGCGCACGGCCCCCAGCACGCCCTCTATCACGCTCGCGTAGTTGTTCCCGAGCTGGCGTCAGCAGTGCAGTACGGCACTCACCGTCGCCATGGCCTGCGCGTGGCGGAACCACTGCGCGGTCGAGGCCAGGACCGCGCGCCACGCCCCCGCGTTCGGGTGGTGCGGCTCGGCGACGAGGCTGAGCAGCAGCGTCAGGCACGCCTGGAACGCAAAGAAGATGGTGTACCACGCGGCGCCGCGGGTGAGGCCCGCCGCCGCGCCCACGTACTCACCGATGTCCTCGAGGTTCTCGCGCGCCATGGTCTGGCACGTCCTGGCGTCAGCAAGGCCGCGGAGGACTCACTCGATGGCCTCCAGGACATCGGGCGCGAGCGCGAGCTGCGGGTGGCTGCGCCACGCGACGCCCAGCAGGAGCGGCGTGTACAGGATGGAGCGGAGGTGGCGCGTGCGCCAGCGCTGCACGTGCAGCGCGAGCTGGTGCGGCCCCGCGCCTGCCTTGGCGCCCATGTACGCGGGCATGGCGGCCACCGTGTCGAGGATGCGCCGGTCGTACCGCCGCAGCTGGCGGATGCTGGGCGCGGGGTTCGAGTGCAGGATGCGGTCGAGGATGGCGCACGACACGCGCGCCAGCCGCGATTGGTACCCGAGCGCGGTGTACAGCGTGGCCCGGTCGACGGGCGGCGGCGTCTCCTCCGTCATGACGGTCAGGTCCTCGTCGGGGCAGTTGACGACGAGCGGCGTCGCGTCGAGCTGGAACGCGCCGGCCATGTGCGGCCGCCCGAAGGTGACGGAACACCCTGCCTCGGTCGTCGCGAGGCACCACCACACGCGCAGGCGCGTCTCGCGCTCCAGCGGCGTCCCCGACCCCGCCGGGAGGGGCGTGTGCAGGCCCAGCGCCATGGCCATGCGCAGCGCCCACCCGCCGGCGATGTAGCCCGCGTTCGGCCGCCCGCTCCGTTGCAGGTAGTTGCCCATGATGCACAGGCCCTGCACCATCGGCAGGCTCCCGCCCTGGAGCATGTCGGTAGTGCGCAGCGCCTCCCGCGCGAGGAGGTAGTACCTGCTCCCGTCGTCTGCGCCGTCCCGTGTCCCGCCGTCGAGCGTGCCCATCGCCAGCACCATGTTGAGCAGCACCGTGTGCCCCCGCTTGACGGGGATGGCGCCCATGATCTGCGCGCGCACGGTGGGCTCGTGCACCACCGGCGTGAGCTGGTCTGCCGTCAGTTCTGGCAAGGGGGGACGCACGGAAGTGCCCGAAGTAGCCCTCGACGGCGTCGCGGATCTCCGAGTACGGCGGGAGGCGGGGGCCGCGCCCCTCATCGCGCGGCGGGTCCTCGATGCCGGGGGCGAGTGCCGCCGTGGCGGGCGTGAAGCCCGGTACTGGGACTGGGCACAGCTTGCGTATGACGCTGAGGAAGGCGGCGCCCGAGCTGAGCCCGAAGAACGTCGTGCCCCGCCCGTGGATCGGGATGCCCATGCCCGCGTCGTCGTCGTTCGCCGCCAGGTCCTCGTTCCACTCGGAGACGTGGTGGTCGTCCATGTCGAGAGGGAGGGGTTGTGGCGAGTCCTGCCGTGTCGGAGGCAGGGTATCGTCCCTGTCGTCGTCGCTACTCCGCGTGTGTTCCCGCCGCGGGAGTTCTGTCCGCTGTTCTGGCGGCGTGCGCGGCGCACCGGGCGGGGCGTATAGCGGCGGAGCGGTGAGCGACGCGGACAGCCCATCCAGCACCGCCTGCCGCCCGTGCCGCCGGTAGTCCTCCACCGCCTTCGGCAGGGGATAGTCCTTGAACAGGCCGGCCCAAAGCTCGTCGAACTGCGCGACGCTGCCGTCAGCCATGCACACGACAGATCAGCACGCCCACGCAACCCACCGCTCCTCGAGCAGCGTCATGCGCTGCCGCGTCAGTGGTGTCCGCTGCTCCCGCTCGCCGAAGTAGCACTCGCGCCCGTCGCGCGAGCACCGCTCGCACGGGTGGCTGCCCGTACACGACTGCTTGCGCGCGCCTGCTGTCAGTGCGTCCGAGTTGTCGCTCACGGCATGGCGCACAGGCGGCCGAGGTGCGCGGCCGCTTGCGAGATGCTCCGGGGGACGAGCCCTCTGCTGGGCTGTGGGCGGACATGCTGTTGTGATGCGGAGAACGTGAGCTTGATGATGGTGACCGTGCTCGTCGGGACAGCGCAGTCACGTGAGCGGATCACTGTGAGCCGAATGCGGCTCCAAGCCGGGCGCCCGGCGTGGTCACCCTCACTTCCTGACACTTGTCGTTTGCCTCGGAGCCCTGCGGGCCGTCTCCCCACCCGCTCCTCCACCCAGTTGACATGGCACACTGACTTCCGTACTGTGTGCAGAAGCCGCTGGCCAGATGGATTTAACCCTCGCACCAGCTCACCACTCACCCACATCCCCACCATGACCACCAGCAGCACGGTCACCGTCCTCATTGTCGGCGCGGGCAACATCAACTTCGGCTCGCCCGAGGGCCCCTGGAACCACTCGAAGCGGCTGGAGGCGCACCTCGGCGCGCGGCTGCGCGTCGTCGGCATCGTGGACCCGGCGACGGACGGCGCGCACGCCGTCCTGGCCGCCAAGGCGGTGTCGCCAGCGGCCCCAGCCTACGCCGGCACGGCCGTCTACCCGTCCGTCAAGGCAGCGGCCGCGCAGTCCCCGCCGCCCGACCTCGTGATCGTGGGCTGCCCCCCCGCGTTCCGGGGCACGCTGGACGTCTCCCGCGGCTTCGACATTGAGCGGCAGCTCTCGGACGCCTTTCCCGCCGCGGCGCTGTTCATCGAGAAGCCCGTCGCGGCGGGCGCGGTCGCCGACGCCCAGGCCGTCGCCGCCCTCCTCGAGGCGCGCAAGGCCAATTTCGTGGCCGTGGGGTACATGCTGCGCTACTCCGCCGCCGTGCAGTTCATGCAGCGCATCATCCGCGACAACGCCCTCGTGGCGATGATGACGAGCGCACGCTACGTCATGGCGTACGAGCACAGCGCCAAGCCCGCGTGGTGGGACAAGAGCGTCGACTGCGGCCCGATCGTCGAGCAGGCGACGCACTTCTGCGACCTGTCCCGCTATTTTGGCGGCGAGGTCGAGCTGGAGAGCATCATGGCCCACTCGCTCGAGTGGTACGAGGGGCCGGGGGCGCTGTCCAAGATGGCCGTCGACGAGTCGGCCATCGCCGAGGACGACAGGATCCCGCGCTTCACCTCCGCGACGTGGAAGTATGCGTCGGGCGCGGTCGGACACCTCGAGCACGGGGTCGCGCTCCAGGGCACCGAGTTCAGCACCGAACTCACAGTCTGTGAGTAAGCAGCAGGATGCAGCTGACCTAGTCGCGGACGGGTACCAGCTCAAGCTGAGCGACCCGTACAACCGCCCCACGGTGTCGGTGCGCCGGCCCGGCTCGGACCGGGAGGAGCTGCACACGTTCTACGACGACGACCCGTTCTTCAGCGAGCTGGCTACGTTCATCGACGCGGCTACCCTCGGCGAGGAGCAGGCTGGCCCCATCCTCAGCAGCTACGCGGACGCCGTCAAGACGTACGAGATGACCTGGGCCATCCGGTGGGCGAGCGAGCGGACGCGTAGGCCCAAGCCCGCCGCTCCCGTCTCTGCAGTCGCAGCCCCGCTGCTCGCGCCCGATGCCGAGGCGGACGTCGGGCCCGCCGCCGCTCCCGCCGCTCCCGCCGCCCCCGCCGCCCTGCCCGGGCCCGTCGCCGCTGCCGCCTAGATCACCCGACATCGCTACAGTCCCAGCAATGCAATACATGGAAGCTAGATGTTGCCCACGAGCTTGGTAGTGATAGGAGACTTTGCGCGCAGCCGCGCGCCATACTTGATGAGCATGAAGGGTGCGATGGCGAGCGCAAACCCGAGCCCGGCGATGAGGCTCGACGCCTGCGGATACCCCATCTTGATGTACATCTGGCGCGCGAAAAGCGGGAAGACGCCGCTGAACCCGTTGCGGATGACGCTGTGCGCGGCCTGGGCCGAGCTCGAGTTCTGCTCGTACGCGTCGGCGACGTAGTTGAACGTGCCGAGGTACATGGAGAAGATGCCCCAGTACGAGAGGCTGAGGAAGAGGGCGGGCACGGCCCAGTGGATGGGCGGGCGGCCGGTCCAGCCGAACACGAGCGTCGCGGCCGGGAAGATGAGCCCGCCGATGCAGGCCCAGTACAGCCGCGCCTCGGGGGACGCGCGCCCCGTCGGCGACCGGGCCGCGGCCTTGTGGAACAGGTGCTCCTGGTGGAAGGAGGTGATGTAGCCGAGGATCCCGCCGATCGCGATGCAGGTCTGGATCGAGCCCGCCTCGCCCGGGGAGAAACCGTACTGCTCGAAGACGAGGATGGTCGACGTGCCGCCGAGGAAGATGATGGCCCACGCAAAGCCGATCCACAGCGTGAGCGCGATGACGATGGGCTCGGTGCACAGCAGCTTGAGAGGGAGGCAGACAGTCTTGGCCATCTTCCGGGCCGTCAGGTGGTGCGGGGACGCGAGGTCCGCCCTGGACATGTGGAGCACGCCGGTTTCCTTGGTGAGGCGCTTGGCGCGCCGGCGGAGGATGATGTTGCCGCGCGTCTCGCGCAGGAACAGCAGCGAGAAGACGCCCGACACGACCGACGCGATCCCCTGCGACCCAAAGCACCACTGGATGCCGGCGAGCTCGCCGGTCCAGCCCATCGTGAGCCCGCCGAGCGCCTGCCCGATGAACACCATGAGCGAGAAAAAGTTCATGAGCTGCCCGCGCTCCTTGTACCCGAAGATGTCGGCGATGGTCCCGCCGACCATCGAGTTGCCGACGGACGACGCCATCCCTTGCTGCCATCAGACGCGCCTGCGGGGGCACTCACGAACCAGCGCGCGGCGAGGTATCCGTGGATGTTGTGTGAGAAGATCTGGGGGAGGAAGAGGAGCGCGACGATCCACCCCGCCACCTGGTAGATGATGTTGCGGCCGAGGATCTCGCTCAACGGCGCGAGGAACATGGGCGTAATCGCCACCGAGAAGTTGAAGAGACACAGGCCGAGGATAAACGTCAGACGGCTGCAGTTGAACCACTCGGGTCCCCAGGTCGCCATGATCGACTGCGAGGTGGCGTTCGCGATCGTCGTCACGGTGATGACGCAGCACGCGACCACCGTCAGCCACTTGCGCGTCGCGCTCCAGTTGTACGGGTTCTGGGGTCAGCGCCGCCGGCGCGCTCCGCACCTCGGGATCGTTCTCCTCCCAGTCGACCTCAACGACGTCGGGCTTGTCCACCGCGTCCGTCTTCTCGCCGGCAGGAAGCGTCGGGCTTGTTGCGCCTGCTCGTTTTTCTTCGTCGTTCATGGCGATGGGCGGGGAGACATGGAGGGGGTGGTTCTAAAAGCGAGAAGCACTGCGATGCTTGCTCATCGTGGTGACAGACCGTTAGACACCGCTCCGAGCGCGCTGGTGAGTGAGTACCTGGAGCGGGGGCGAGGCGGGGCGGCCCCGCACAGAGGAGCATGGGAGCAGGTGGGGCGGAGCCGCGGCTAAACCGAGCTGCCGTCTCGGCCGCGGGGAACGCTCGCGTTCGATATCTCGCGTGACCTCGTTGGCTGGCGTGCGAGACGCCGCTCGTGCGAGAGGCCGCATCTCGTGCGTGCCATCTTGGTTTCTCCGCGTTCCTGCGGCCTTCAACCCTGCGTCCCTCGATTAGATAGCACCCGGAATACCACCTCGCCAAGAATGTCGCGGATGTCACTACCGGTAAAGAGAGCATGCATAGTTTTCCGGGTGACTCGTGCTGGTCAGTCGCGTGCCCACATGATCAATGATCAAGCAGCTGCCAGCCCTCTGGCACATCACCAAGCCGCACAGCCGAGGGTCAAGTCGCCGCCGGCATCGGTTGTGCCCGGTCTATCACTGGGGCGGAAAGTGTTGCGACGGAGCTGATCGTGCCGACGATGCCGAGCGCACTCCCAACAAGCGACGGAAGACATGCGGCTGACTCGAGCTGACTCCCTGGTGCGTGATCTGCGGCATCGGCAGGAACGTTGCTGACTAACTTACTTACTCGAGGATCGAGGAGGTCGTGTGGGATCGAACGGGTGACCAGGTGTCCCGCGCATGACAGCGCCTTTCGGTGCAGCGGCCTCCACAACGGCGCGCTTCCCTCTCCACCTCTCAGCTGCCCACCATGACCCGCCAACTTCGCCAATTCGCCAATCCACTCGTCCACCGTGACGGCGTCCAAGCTGTCCGCTGCCCCACCTCCCCTGCGCGGCGCCCGCGGTATGAGGAGCGATTGAGATCTCGCGAACCAACAACATGATCGCCCCCCTGCCTGATCGCCTGATCACCGTCCTCGTGTCACACATCTTGCTGATCTTCCTGCGGTGCAACCTTGCGGCGTGGCGTCCAAGCTTCTGGCTCTCTGCCCAAGCATGCTCGTCGGCGCCGGTGGCCGAGGCCCGCACGAGGCGCACCGCTAACACGATGAATGCACCTCTCCCCCCTGTATCATGTGGAGATCTCGGCGTCTGCCTCGAGGGCTGTGAGGGGTCTCAAACACGCCCGTCCACCGCGGATCCAGGTCGGCGCGGTGCATGAGTCGTGTGCTTGTTTGGCGCGCCAAGCATCCTGTGAACACTCCGTAAGCAAGAGTGTTATCGGCATCGCTCTACGCAGCGCTGCACCGCAGATGTTGTGTGTCCGAGGAGGACGTGTCTGACACCGGTGCGAACAGCGCCAAACACAGCACCCCGCCAAACACAGCACTCCGCTCGTGGGCGACGCACGCACTGACCCCGGCTCACGAGCGCGGCGAGCAGGCGACGAGGGGCGACGTGAGTGTGCTGTGACCGTTTGACGGTCCGACGGTGATGGGAGCTGCGAGATCTATCGGCGTGAGGCACGCGAGGGGGGCCGGCGTCTGGTGTCGTAGTGAATATGACTTGTTGGGAGAGTGGGTGACTAGACTTGCAGGCACCGCTGGATCTCGCTCTAGACTCGGCTGGACTGTCATTCTGTCAGCTGCGCATGAGCTGTGAGCTGTGAGCTGGCGAAGCTGCATCAGCCAGACGCCGATGGCCGAAAGCTAGCGCGCAACGGTGCGAGGCAAGGTTGCCAGCTGGTGGCCGCTCGCACATATGATGCTGCCTCGCGTCTGACATCTCTCCATCGCAACAACTCTCTCTCTCAACTCTCACTCTCTCCTCTCTTCAACTTCCTCTTCAACTCCCTCGTCCCCAACCAATCCCCGCACAGTGAGTCCTCGCCCCGTCGCCACCCTCCGCTCCCCACTCCTCACTCCTCACTCCCCACCTCCTGCCCCCAGCCCCACTCCCACCTTCCCTCACCCCGGCCGATCGCCCTGCTTCCCCTCTGACACCCGCCAGACCCACAACCACAACCACAACCACAACCACAACCACAACCACAACCACAACCACAACCATGAAGCTCTCGCTCGCCCCCGTTCTCGCCTTCCTCGCGGCCCCCGCCCTCGCCGACGACTGGCAGTGTAACGGCAACTGGAACGACGGCGGCCTCAAGCGCCTCTCCTTCACCTTCAACGGCTACTGCGAGGGCACCCACGGCCAGTGCTTCCTCAACGCTCTCCGCAGCCGCAGCCTCACCGTCCACAACTGGCAGTGCTGGAAGCGCGGCGACGGCAAGTGGCAGGTCGACTTTAGCACCACCGCCGGTCTCGCCTGGCAGGCCAACAACGCCATCGAGCAGGTCACCAACAGCTGGCGCGGCTGCTGGCCCAACCAGTAAGCGGGTTCGCTCGCCACGCCCGCGGGGCCAAAGAATCGGAGAAGGAGTTAGTAGCATGAGCTTGTAGACCGTCGCTTAGTGATGAAGTAGTGGCGGCGCATCGGACCAAGTCTTCATCTATCATACTCCACTCACGCCTCGCTCAGACCCCAGCGCCACAGCCACTCGGCGGCGCGGGCCACCATCTCGGGCGTGACGACGTGCCCGTAGTCTGGCTGGATGTGGCGGACGATGTGCCCCTCGGGTGCCTGCGCCTGGATACGGGGAAACCACTCGTGACCAAGCGAGTAGTGGATGACACGGTCAACGTCGCCGTGCAGGCAGAGGATCTTGGCGTCGGCGTACACCCCCGGCTCGCTCTCCGAGAAGAAGTACTCGGCGATCGCGGGCGGCGTGATTGCCTTTGAGCCGTACTTGTCGGCGCGGTTGAGGAAGTGGCCGAGCACCTCGCTCGGCGTGCTGATGATCGGCACGGCGACCTTGATCCGCGGGTCCTCGCGCACGAGGCGCCACGTAATGTGTCCACCGAGGCTGATGCCGACGCTCATAAAGTGCGAGACGGTGCGCTCCTCGTGCGGGAACAGGAAGGCGGGCAGCACCTCCATGACCAGCTGCTGGTCCTGCTTGCCGCCCTTGATCTGCGTCGCCATGTGGATGCTGCCGTCAGCGGCGTTGCGGGCGTCTCACAGTCTCATGGGGTTCCTGTCGAAGCGCAGGCCGTCCTTGTTGTTGCGCCGTGTCCCGTGGTTCCGCTGGTCGAGGGTCACGACGAGCAGGTCGTGCGTCTTCCGCCGCCCCTCGGTTGCGAGGCGCGCCGCCTCGCCGACGATCCCGCTCGCCATCAGGTCGAGCTGCGACGCCTTGTTGGCCCACCCGTGCCCGATGATCTGCATTAGATGGTCCACGGGACACTCACGGCAATGGCGATCGGCAGCGTGCTGCCGGCAACCTCGTCCAGCCCGAACACGTTGACGTGCAGGTCAAGCATGCCGACCGTCGTCTTGGACGCGATCGGGTGCCCCAGGTGGAGGTTGTCAAAGTCCATCGCGTGCGCCGGGTCCATGTAGTGCGCCTTGCGCTTTTCGGCTGCTGCCTGGCCGTTGTCCGCCATCTTGTCTGAGGTAGTGGGTGATGCACAAGTTGGAGGGGCGCTGGGCGTTCAAGTGTGTCCGAGTCGAGTGCCGGTGGAGAAGGGCCTTGGGCAAGAAGATGTGAGAGAGGTGGGGGGCTGGGCAGGGGCTGCAAGCGACTATGGGATCGGTTGGGTGGCGAACTCTGGGTGGGTTGCGGGCCGTCGTTTATTAAACGTTCAAATATAATCTAACAGCCCAGTTGTGACAGTCGACTAAAGAGAGAGATAGAGAGCGATGACAACGAGTGAAGAGGTGATGACGGGAGATGTAGAAGGAGTAGGAGGGTGAGACAATTGCGTTGGTGTGAGTGGCGGTAGAGTGATTGTAGCAAGAAGCAGCACAGCAACTGGTGATGCGCACCTGGAGTGGCTGGGGTGGCTGGGGTGGAGGCTGCGTCTTCGGCCGGCATGCAAGTCCCAGTCCCGCAGGCGGAGCAAGGCAGAGGACCCAAGGCCTGGGTCATGAGCCAGAGGGCGGTGACGTGCATCCCACCGTCTGGACAACGTGGTATTAAGTGGAGGGCCGTTTACGCTTTCGCTGTGTGCCTCTGTGTGATCGTCGTCTCTGCCTCCCCCTCCGGACTGCCAGGAGCGCTAGCGTCTCCGACATGCAAAGAGATCATGCGCGCTTCGACTAAGATCATGCGCAGATGTACCCACTCTTGAAAGCAAGATAATCAGTCAGCAGCTCAGAAACCAGGCAGCTCCACCCTCGTCGGCAACTTCCGGCCACAACTGCGCACTCGAGCTGCGCAAAAACGTGCTTTCCACCCTTGCACCTCGCGACACACCCGATCGTCTCACACCCTCACACGACCAACGACTCTTGACTACCCAACACACAGACACACACAGACACGGAGATGGCTCAGTTTTGCATTTTGAGGAAAGAAAGATAACGCTCTAAATCGAAC
>JAMALN010000897.1:0-24941 GCA_023630115.1 Cutaneotrichosporon sp. PK4640 | reverse complement strand
CCCGAGTCGCTCGCGCGCCCCTTCTTCTCGCCGTTCCGCTTCGCCCGCTCCCGCTCCTTGCTGCTGTCCCGCCGGCGGGGCTTGGACGGCCGCGGCGTGCTGTGCCCGCTGCCCGTGTCGACGCCGAGACTGCCCACGGGTCTAGCCTTCCCTCCTCCCGGCTTGACGGTGCTGCTCCGCTCCCGCTCGTCGCGCAGGTAACTCGGCGGTGTCTCCTTGCTCCTGCTCCGCCCCCGGCTTGGCTCGTCGTCCTCGTCCCCGCTGTTGTTGGGGATTGCGAGCGCGCGCGTCGGCGGCGTGGGCGGCACGTCTGGGCCGCGCCGGCGCGCGCTCGAGCTCGGGGGTGGGGGCACGGCGGCGGCCAGCGCGTCCCGCACCACGCCGTATCCCCGCGGCTCGGTGAGGGTGAGGACGACGCGCGGGGCGTGTGCCAGCGCCGCGATCGACACGGACACTGTGCGCCGGAGCGGCGCGCCCAGGTGGATCTGCGGTGAGAGGGGCGGCGAGGGCGGGTCGTCCATGTCCAGCAGGGGCGTGGAGACCGTGCGCGACGGCTGCGGCTTCTTGCCCGCCTGCCGCTCGGCCGTGAGGGACGTCAGGCTGCGCATGAGGTGCTGGTGCGGCTTGCCCTCCTGCAAGGGCTCGAGGGTGGTGTGCTCGGCTGCCGGCGACAGCGGCTCCTCGGGGGTGGAGAGGGCGCGAGAACGTGAGCCGGGGCGGTTCTTGCTCGCGTTGCGGCTACCCGGCTTTGAGCCGGGGCGGGAGGAGGGACGCGACGGTGCCCGGCTCGGCGCACGGCTCCCGGCTCGGCTGCCGCTCAGGTTGCCGACCTTCTCGACGTGGATTCGCATCCAAGCCTGCTGCGCCCAAGCTCGCTTGCCCCTCAAATCGGCCTGGGGCGGCGGTGCTTCCTTCCGCACACTTGGCGGGGGGACACTGTTGGAGCGGAAGGGCGACTTGCGCCCCAGGCCGAGGAGTTGCGCAACCCATCCCTCCGTCTGAGGCAGGCGGTCGTCGTCTGCGGGTGTCGCTGGCGCGAGGGGCAGCACGAGCTGTAGCACAGGTGGCGTGGTGTCGGGCACGTGGTGGTAGAGGATGCCAGCGCAGCGGAGGAGGTACTTGATGTACGAGAGGATGCGCTTCTCACTCTCGTGCTGGGGATTGCGGAAGACTATCGGCCCGTCGTCATCCAGATCCAGATAGAGCGGGAGGGTGTACTTGACCTCTGAGGGGACAAAGGTCGTCGTCTTGAAGGTGCGGAAGGCGACCATACGCGCGTGGTCGGCCACGCGGGCTCGCATGTACTGCCCGACGTCATACTTTGCGAACGCCTTCATGCGGCGGTGCGCGTCCAGATCCACAAACGTGTACATTGCTCTCCGGACGCGCGTCCACGCCAGCTCCTCCTCGACGAGCTCAATGTCCGTGAGCTGTGTGACGACGCCGGGGCCGAGGGCGCGCCACGGCTCGCCAGGAGGGTATATCGCGTCCATGAGCTCGAGGCACTCGGCTGCGCGCTCGCCCATAATCGTCCGCGACTTGTGGTGCGGCCCGAGCGGGAAGCGTGTCTGCAGCAGCATCGCGAGCATCGTGAGAGCGATGCACCAGATGTCCACCTCCGGGCTGGGGTCAGCTGTGTGCAACAGGACAGCTCGCGGAGCCCGAAGCACCCACCCATAATAAGTCACCTCGCCTGGGCGGTGGTTGAGCGCATTGACAATCTCGGGGCTGTGGAACGCCGGTGACCCGCAGCACGTCGTGAGCTTGGGCTCGGATGCGGAAAAGTTTGTGCCCAATCCAAGGTCTGTGTAAGCTGAGCGGTGCGTGCAGGTTACTCACCTAACAGGAGGATGTTTCCCGTCTCGATGTCAATCAGGATGTTGTCGCCCTTGAGGTCGCGATGGCACACGCGCCCGGCGTGCAAGTCATCGCGGACGACGCTGATGAGCTGGTCGAGGATGTATGCCGCACGAGAGGGCGCGAGGGGCACAGGGTGGTGCGGGAGCGGGACGTGGGTGCGCGCGCACTCCTCTGGACGTCAGCGTGACTCATTATCTGCAGGGTAATCGTGCCCCGTGACGGCCGACTGTGCAGATCTACGCACCGACGAGATAGAAGTGGCCGTCCGTCCTCACGAAGCCGTCCACGCCGATGAGGCAGGGGTGCGGGGGCAGCTGGGCGAGGAGGGTTGGTTCGCGCAGGAGGCGCGCAGCAATGAGCGGGTGATGCGGGTACAGCGGGGTGTGCTTGAGGGCAAACTCCCTCTTGCCGGAACGCACACGGTAGACGGTGGAGAACTTGCCGCGGCCGAGGACGCCGCCGTCTTCCTTGGGCACATACGAGTAGTCTGCGATGCCGCGGTCGAGTAACACGTCTGGAGAGGGGAGGAGGCGCGGCTGTGTTTGCGGCTTGGAGGTCAGCGAGATAGCGGGGCATAACGCACGAGCTTGGCCCAGTCGAGCGCGGGGGCGCCGCCGTGGTAGACAAAGAGCGTGCCGGCGCCGGGGGGGCCCTCGTCTTCCTTGTCCTTGTCCTTTGCCATGTCTATCGGAGGGGCATTGATGGATGTGGTGGAGGCAAGGTGACTTTGGTGTGTGGGGGTGTGATGGGAGTAAGGAGTAAGAGCCTGGGTGGCCGGGTTGTATGGCAACGGGGGGGGGTCGAGTGACGTATCTGTAGGTTGGACCGGTTGGATACAGTCAGGTGATTGGTGCTGAGCGCTCCGACAATCGGGATCGGCAAGGGCTCCTCGCTTGCACTTTCGACCTTTAGAACAAGCTTGCTGACGTGGCTGTCTTCGATGCTCTCTTGGCAGTTGTGTATAGTGGACGATAAGTGCGATGATGAAGAGGAGGGGGCAAGTTGGTCTGCGCGATGCGAGGCGTTTGCCTCGTCTTGCTACTCGCTCCAGGAGTGGGGGTGGGGGCTCCATAGCCCACTCTCCCCCACCGGCCACCCAAGGATCTCGCCGAACGACCCTCTTTTGCCCGCTCCCTCCACCCCGCAAGCTCCGGCTATCATCAACCCCGCGGGGTCGTCCAACCGCGTGCCCGCATTACGTGGGCACCCCCGCTCCCTGTCCCCGTGCTATTGCGGGGCAGCCAACGTGGGCTCTAGCCTAGCCGGCCCCAAGGGGCCAAGGGGCCTGCCGGCCTGCCGAGCGGCACGAGTAGCGCCGGGACGGAGTGACGGGTGAGCACTCAGCCTTGGCGCTTGGCCTCTTCGGCAGTCTCGCTTTCGCTTCCAGCACTACGCGCTGAGCGGGTTCGAGATCGTCGAGCTCGAGCTCGTGCTTCGTGAGACGGTGTCGAGATATTTGCCCGTCGCGGCTGCCGACCCGCCCCTGCCCTCCCGATCTCACCCGCTCAGATAGCAGATAGCGCTGGCGAACCCGGCCTCGTGCAGTAATCACCTCAGCCACGCAGCGGCACGGGGCGCCATCCCGCTACGATAGCTGATCTTTGCACCTGATCGCGCTTCCAAAGTGTGGATCATGGATCGACACTCTTCCAGAAGCTCACAACCACGACCACTGCTGGCTTATGCCAGCCCACGCCGATCGTCGCCGCGATCACTCTCGATCGCGATCGTGCCGTCACGCAGCGCTAAAGTGGCGGACCGGTGTCACTCCGTGGCGCTTGTTGCGCTTTGCGGTGGTTCAGCCTGTTCTGCCGGGGGTACCGTGGGCGCGCAGGCCATGCAATCATGTCTACGGAAGTCGGAGGCGCACCGACTGACCGAGGCCGAGGTCGTTAACCCCGGACCGCTTGTGTCCCTGCCTCCAAGCCGTCTGCAGCCGTCCACCTCGCCAATCAGCCGTGGGACAGGACGCCACCAGGTCGCGTCGACAAGCCAGAGTGTCGGGTGATGCGAGGTTTGCAGGTGGAGGCCGCAGAGGGATGCTGGCACTCGGACCCTCAGGGCTCGGCCAATCACACACACACTGCGCATGAAGCTCCATCCCTGTATTCTGTTTCAGAGAGATAGCGCTGAATCTCTTAGACATCTTCACGACGTCTGTGACCCTCCCTTTGATGCATGCAGATTGCTCGTTGATGGCTGAGTGATGGTTCCAACCCCCCCGTGAGTGGTGCATGGGTACATATAGGCCCTGCATCCTACGCAATCACCACGGTTCCCAGTACCGTTAGCAAAGCGGGCTTTAATGTTACCATTGGTCCTTGCTGTCTATAAAAGCTGAAGGGCCCAGGTTCGATTCACAGACAAAGCCGTAAAAGAGTATGACTTTAGCGGGGTCAAACTTTGGGTGTGTGATGTAACTGAAAGCCGAGGTCCCCACAACCTCGATGCTGACACAATTCCCTGAATTGGTTGGGTCAAAAGTAGAGGGGTTGGGTACCTGTGGTGGTGGATTCCAGACAGGGGTTTCCGACTAGTCCCTGCATATACTTGTCGTAGCATACTAGTCACTCACGGAAACCATCCCCCTGGCCAAATACCGCGGCCAGGTTCAACTTTTTCTTTTTGCTAAAGCTATCTTCTAATCGAATCTGAATTTTGTATCGTGGCGTGACTTTTGTCGGGTGGTGTCGTGATTCGAACCGAGGACACTTTTCGGCTTGTCACGGCCACTTACGGTGACTCACCCCCCAGCCTCTAACAATAAGTGGGGGCGAGCACGTCCTTCATTTGTCACTCACTACTACTGCATATGTGGCGTTGTGGACGAGAGGCGCACACTTGCAACAGGCGCTGATATTGTGGCATGTGTTGTGGAATGACCTTTCTGCGGCTCCGAGGATAACCGGGGGCGCCCCCACATACCCGCCCTTCCGGCCACACTACCCCCCTCCCCATCATGGACTCATGCCCTCCATCCCCCACTCGTCTCTCACAGTCACCATGCTCGACAACGCAGCAATCACCCGCGCCCCAGCGCCCTGGCGCTGCCGCGCGACCGTCTACTCGGCCGTCTTCTGGGTCTCGCCCTCGCAGACCAAGGCCCCAGGCTTCAAGGAGGCGGCGTACGCCCCGCTCGAGCGCGGCGCCCCCTTCGGCGCCGGCTCGCCCGAGGGCGGCATCGGCACCATCATGCTCATCCGGTACCACGACACCCCCGTGGGGCCGTACGACGAGATGATGATCCTTCCCGGCAAGTTTGGGTTCGAGGTGGACGTCGCCGGCAAGCGGGCCAAGAAGTCCAAGCTGCGCATCACACGGATATACGTCAGCCAGCGCAACACGACGTGGAACGGGCGCACGAGTGGGTGCACCTCTGGCGGAGCTGACGCAGACTGGAACATCCCCAAGCACCTCGCGCGCTTCGACTTTGTCGAGCACGCGGACGGCTCGGCCGACTGCAAGGTGTTCCCGCTGGCCGAGCCGAGCGCGACCCCCGTGTTCCAGGCGCGCTTCGTGCCCACGCCGTACCTCCCCGGCCTGCCGGTGAGCACGCGGGCGGCGGGCTGGCTCGGCGTCGATCTCGAGCTCGCGCAGCCGCCTGTGCCCGCCGGCGAGAGCGAGGCGACACCCGAGATGATGGCCGCGGCGAGGGAGCAGGGCGACGCTGGCGGGGCGTCGGAGCTCGCCGGCACCGACAAGTGGTGCTCGTCCACCCCGTACCAGTACTCGGCCGGGTGCAAGATGGGCTGGATGGATCTGAAGCAGGCGGACGGGAGCAACTTCCTCCCCGGGGCTAGGCGGTGGGCCATGGCCATCAAGATGCCGGAGACGGATCTCCAGCTCGGGGAGGCGGCATGGTGGGACGAGCCGAAGAGCAAGCTGTAGGAGGAGTGTGTGGATGGAATGTTGTATCGGAGCGAATGTGAAGTGATGCAAGCCGCGAGCTGATGTCCGCGCCGTTGGTCTGTCGCCCAACCCCTCGGTCCGACAGTTCACGATACAAGCTCTACAACTACAATCAGGTACAACACTAGACCCAGAATTCGTAAACCATCGTGTGCCGATACCCAGTAAAGCCAGTCCACGACCAGTTGATGTACTCTCTCGCGCCCTCCTCGTCATCGCTGTCCATCGTGGCGTTGTGTACGATCGCAAGCGTCCCCTCTGGCCGCGGCGGAGGGACAGCCTGGCAGTTGGGATTCGGATTCGGTGGGCCTCCCTCAAACGGCGGCAGCACGTATATGCCCGTTGGCCCGAAGCGGGTCCTGAGCCATGCACGCCCGCGGCGCGTGTTGGGATGCCCCGCGATCTCGACCTCTGTACTCGCTGGGCGGTCTTGGCACTGGGCGCGCTGCGTCGCCCATCTGGCTTGTAGCGCGCGGATGTTGCTGACCGTGAGCCCGTTGTTGTTTAACAGGCGTATCTCTCGGAGGGCGGTTGGGCGCAGCCCCTGCTCCGTCTCGTAGACGACGCGGGTGTTGGCGAGCTCGGGGAAGCAGAGATCGCGCATGAAGCTCGCATCCAAGCCCATGAGGTGCGGGCAGTCGGTTAGGATGCGCTCAATGTACTCGTGGCAGTAGGTATGCGAAATGTCCAGATACTCGAGGTTAGGCCAGAACGGGAGGGTGTAGATGCGGTTGCGGGCGACATTGACGCGACGCATGCTCTGCATCCCGAGGCGTTGGGACCACCTGGCCCAGTCGCGCGCGTCGATGTCTGAGCCAGTGAGGTTGAGCTCCTCGAGGTGCGATCCGACACGGGCCAGCTCACGCCAGAACTTGCGCCAGAACTCGGTCTCGAACCACCCTCTCCAGTAGCGCCGACCGACCGCACAGCTACCCTGAAGATTCTCCACCCTCAAGGACCGAAGCCCACCAGTCGGGAGAGCCCGGAGAAGCTTGAGAAGGCGAAGAGCCGGATGGTCGTCATTGAAGGTGGTGTCTTGGTCGAAGTTGGAGTAGAAGCAGGCGCTCATGTGCTGAACGTGTTGTAGCGTCTGGCGCCGAGCGTACGTGACTCGCAGGCGGTGGGCGATATTGACGTTCAGGCAGCGGTGGAGGCTGCCATCCATTGCCACCGCGGCAAACGTGCGGTTGACCGGCCGGAGGGAGAGGGCCTCGTCTGCATCTAGGTAGGAGAGGATGTGGATCCACAGCTCGGGCGGGAGTGTGTTGGCGGGCCCCGGGCGCTCGGGCTGCCACCGTGGCCCCGTGGGAACGAGAGGCGGCGGAGAGGGTGAGAGCCAGGTATCTGTATCCTCATGCGAAAGGGGGGGCGTCTTCCACCTCCACAGGGGCCAGATCTGGTAGGCCCCGTCGCAGAGGCGGAGGAAGTAGCGTTTGCGGTCCGGCGGCCAGCAGTCGCGATGCTGATCTGGCGGGAGGAAGAGCGGGTGGGGTGTGGGCTCGAGGATGCCCCTCGCCCGATCGATAATGGGGTCTACCGAGGGGAGGAGGGGCGGCTCGAACTCGAAGCTCGCGGGTGTGTCGCTGCCGGATGTATCGCTCGAGGCATTGGTCTTGTCGCCCGACAGGCGGCGGGCGAGCCACTTTGTCGGGCGTGAGAGCATGTTCGACACGCGCCGATTGTCAGTCACCATGGTGAGTATGTGTGTGCGTGCGATAGAGAGAGGGGAGAGAGAGAAAGACACGAGTGGAGTAACAACCGGTACACAACGACTAGAATGACTGAATAGACCACCCGAAGCAGCAAGAGGATGTGTTTGTCCATGACGCATCGTGCCTGGTATTTGCCACTCGATCTGCCTGGCTCGTGCACAGACTTCCCACGGTCGACCTCGGCCTCACATTCCGCCGTTGCTCGCCCCACCGCTCTGGCACCACCTCTGGGATCTCGCACCACTCTGCCCAGTTTGCGCTTGTTCGTCTCCACAGAGTTCAGTCCCAGACGCCGAGCCGCACAGTGCTGCCGGCATCTGTGCCGACAAGCTCGAACGAGGGACCAGGGCCGCACGCACCACTCCGCTGGGCCATCAGGACAGGGCACGGGCGTGATGCACAGCGGCCCAAGCGCGCCACTGTGCGGGCGGCACTTGACAGTTGCGGAATGGACGCACGATTGAGCTACGTGCACAGTGAGCGCCTGGACAAAGCTGGCCAAACCCAGCCCATTCAGCACTGCATTAAACGCACCTGGCAGAAGCAGCTGCTCGCTTTCAGGTTGGAATGTCCTGGGCACGTGCTGCCATCCCCACGCCCCAGTGCCATTTGGCCTCGACGACAGCTCCGACTCCCACTCCCACGCCCAACCCGGAGGAAATACTCCGGCGTGAGAAGGCGCCGATTCAACAGCGCAGGCATGCAGCGGGCAGGCGGACTGTACTGTGCCGTCATCTGCCCACCCACCCCACTATCGTGCTGCTCGCTGGGCTCACTTGTCGCTGAATACTCTGCCGTCATGACCTGCCCTGCAGTGCAGGAATAGATGCCGAAGGGCCGACTTTGCCATGTGCGCGGAGTCGTAAAGCAGTTGAGCAGCGCCACCATGCCCCACCATCGGGTATCCAAGTGGAAGGCAGACTAAGCTCTGGTTGGCCCTGCGCCCGAGTGAGCCACATGCTGAGTGGGCTTGGCGTCGGCACTGCCGACTGGGTGGCCGTGCATGGCCGCGGTGTTCCCCTTGAGAGTTTGAATGGAAGACTGGACTGGTTGCGGTAGGATGCTGGGCAGAGGGATGAGACAGGGAAGCGTTGTAGATAAAGAGCAGCGTCGGTTGTCTCCGAGAGCAAGAGGGGGCGAGCGGGGGGCGAGGTGGTTGCCTGCATGCTGCATGCCTTGGTAATAAGCCTTGGTGGCCATTAAGATGAGAGAGAGGGGATGCAAATGGCGCATGGCGGAGGAGTTCAAGTTGGGATAACCCTGGATTAACCCTAGAGGGTATTACCCTGTAATCATCTCTCCGCCCCAGAGGCCCCCCCCCCCTTCGCTACTAGAGTACAGTACTCCCAGTCCCCTCTCTGGCCTCTGAGCCTCTGGACGATCTCTCACACACCCACCCACAGTGCTCATCGTCATTTGCGCTGCTACCATCTCTCTCGCTTAGGTTCATCATTCTTCTACTCTCTCATCTCTACTCTACTCTACTGCTCGTCGACACTGCAATCGTCGTCGCCCAAACTTCGCAGCAGCACACACGCCCGTCGACGCGTGCCCAGTCCCACTCCCCCAGTGCCTTCCGAGGGAGCACCGCCGTCGTCCAGCACAGCCCCAGCGACCTCGCACCCACGCCCATCCTACATTAAAATCTCCTCCCCTCCCTACTCGCTTCTCTTCTCTTCGCCTCGTCCTACTCTACCCCGCATCCCTCGTGTACTCGTCAAGCACTGCCTGCTACTTGACACCTAAAAGGCGCTGTCGCCGCCACCACCTGCTTGTCCCCTCAATCCTCAACCCTACCTCCACCTCCGACCCAACCTGCCCACAATGACCGACGCGAACCCCCGCGCAGTGAGTCTACTCGGCTCCGCTCATATCCCCTCCTTTGACCGTGCTGACACCGTGCTCCTCCACGTTGCGCCCGCTCACTTGCTTACTTCGCGTGCCCCCTGCAGATCCGGAGAAAGCTCGTCATCGTCGGCGACGGAGCCGCAGGAAAGACGTCGCTTCTGAACGTGTTTGCCATTGGGGAGTTCCCCGAGAACTACGTGGGTACCACTGCACTGCCTCCCTTCGTTCACGCGCGCTGACCACGGCCCGTCCTTGACCCGACGACATGCGCTACAACTCCCCCTCGATGTCACACCCCGCGGCGCACACCTGTACACATTCACTCACAAACGTCCCAACCTACAGGAGCCAACCGTGTTTGACAACTACGTCACGGACATTGAGCTGGACGGTAAACCCATCCAGCTCGCGCTCTGGGACACAGCCGGACAGGAGGAGTACGAGCGCCTGCGCCCCCTGTCGTACTCGAAGGCGCACATTATCCTAATCGCGTTCTCGGTCGACACCCCAGATAGCTTGGACAACGTGACTCAGAAGGTGCGAACCACACTAGAACCTGCTGACATCCAGTGGATCGAGGAGGTCCGCAGCATCTGTGGGACACAGATCCCCGTAATCCTCGTCGCGTGCAAGTCGGACCTCCGCGACCGTGCCATCGAGAACGGGACGTTCAACCCCGAGAACTTCATCGACACGGAGACGGTGAGCTCTCCCTTCCTGGCTCCAGCTGACAACAGGGGCGGCGTGTGGCGCAGTCGATCCGCGCGCGCGGGTACTACGAGACGTCGGCGCTGCTGAACCAGGGGGTCGACGCCGTGTTCGAGGCGGCCACACGCGCGGCCATGGTCGTCCGCGACCAGGGGTACGGCGGTGTGGGCGGCGAGAACACGGCCGTCGGCGGCCGCCTCCGCCAGGAGGAGAAGGAGACTTCGGGGTGCGGGTGCTGCATCATCGCCTAACCCACACATCTCATGTTTCCGTCACGACCTGCGGCACGCACACATGACCGCGCATTGTCGCCATGATTCCCCACGGCCCACGGCTCGCGCACACATGACCGCGAGCCACGTCCCTCCCTCACGATTCCGGCCACCCGCCGATGGGGGCGCTGGCGCTCGACCGACCTGCCTGCTGTATCATTTGTCCCGGCGTCTGTCCGGCACGGCCGCCGCTCCCATGTCGCATACGTAGTCCATAGATGCGGGTGTATGTTTGAGAGTGATTCTCGTGAAGGGTTGTGAGGCTGGCCAACATGGCGATGACGTCGGAAGGTCCCTGCAGAGACAGCGCGGAGGCCCATGATCCGCAGTCCGTCACGCAAGTGGCGTTGGCTCGCCATTGCGGCGGCGTCTCGTGTCAGTGCGTTGTCCATCCCACACGCTTCCATCGCCGTCCCGTTCATTCGGATGCAGAACATGCTCCCAACCCTCAACCTTCATCTTCCATGGGGACTTGGATACACCGTCGGCCACCCCTTGCCCACCTGCTCCAGAACAGCGGACCTCGCCCGCCAGCCCCCCATTAGGTGCTCTCCTTCGGTCACCGATCACCGTCTTCACACGCTGGGTCCGGACCCAATCGAGCCGCGGAATGTGACTGCTCACCACCGATTAGACCAGACCATGACGACGGACGGCATTCCGATGCGGCGACGCCACGATCCCCGCCTCGCTCTGGTTGTGCCATGCGAGCAGCGGGGTCGGGTGACCCGGAAGTGCGGCACTCGCGAGATGAAAGTGCTAGGCTGGGTGTCAATGAGGCAAGGCAATTAAGGCCAGTGTACGGTGGAGGCCGCCGATCAGCGCAGATCACTCCTTCTGAGACCTTCGTGGCCGAGGCTGCCTGTTGCGCAGCGCCCCTCCTTTGCCTTTATTAAGCATCCCCTCCGCAGATCCGCAAATCCGCAGATCCTCAGTGTGCTGTATGCTTCTTCCCCGCCTGGGCCGTCTGATCAGACGGCCTTGATGACCCGACATGGCCCTCTCGTCATTCCGATCCTCCATGTCAACAAAGCAAAGTGCCACATCCAAAATCTCCGCGGCCCGTTCCTGAAACTGGCTCGCATCCTCCCAAAATTGGTCACGTGGCTATACTCCCGCCTCGCCCCCCCTGCTCACCACCACAGTTTTGGTGGTCGCTGCATCCTCCTCCATCCATCAACTAAAAGGACCCCGTCGACCTCTTCGCGTCGACTTTCTCCCCCCAAAACACAACAAATCGACATAATGGCTGAGGGTGCTGGTGCTCGTGGTGGTGAGTCCTTCGCGAGGAGGAGCGTACGCCCTCCGCTGGGCCGGGGAGACGGATGGTGCGGGTGTGGCTGAGGTCGCTCGAGCGGCCCTTCCTCCACATCTGGTCATCGAGCACCCCTTCAGACACGCTCTGCGGCTCTAGGTGGCCAGTGGAGCAGGTAGCGGCTGGCCGCTTGTCTGGAGATGGCGCTTGAATCTGGACCGATTTCGCCCATTTTGCACCATTCTGCTCCCCCCGCCCCCTCCTCTTCCGCGCTCTACACGTCGTCGAACAGCTGCTGACCTGCAGGTTTCGGCCGTGGTGCCTCGCGTGGTGGTCCCCGTGGCCGTCGTGGTGCCCGTCGTGGCCCGAAGCGTGACGAGGAGAAGGAGTGGTGCGTCCAACTTGAAGACGGAGGTGGAGGGCGAGGATTGGCGGCAGCGAGGGCACCGGAAGGGCATTGCCGAACGCGGTCACTGCTCTGCGGGCACAATGGAAGCTGGCCATGGCTGGAGATGAAGCAGTCGACCGTGTCTGTGGGCGACCCCGGACATGGCGCCTGCTCTACCCCCGTCGTGGTCGTGCAACCTCGGCTGGTTGCCTACGCACCCCAATCACCTCCCACCTCCGTTTACGTGATCTCTCTGTTTCCAGCTGACCTCTAGGGTCCCCGTTACCAAGCTCGGCCGCCTTGTGAAGGACGGCAAGATCAAGTCGATGGAGGAGATCTACCTCTTCTCGCTCCCCATCAAGGAGTACCAGATCATCGACCTCTTCCTCCCCACCCTCAAGGACGAGGTCATGAAGATCATGCCCGTCCAGAAGCAGACCTCGGCCGGTCAGCGCACCCGCTTCAAGGCCTTCGTCGCCGTCGGTGACTTCGACGGCCACGTCGGTCTCGGTGTCAAGTGCGCCAAGGAGGTTGCCACCGCCATCCGCGGCGCCATCGTCCTCGCCAAGCTCTCGGTCGTCCCCGTCCGTCGCGGCTACTGGGGCTCGCACATTGCTGAGCCTCACACCGTCCCCATGAAGGTCTCGGGCAAGTCGGGCTCGGTCATGTGCCGCCTCATCCCCGCCCCCCGCGGTACCGGCATCGTCGCCGCCCCCGCCTCGAAGCGCATGCTCCAGATGGCCGGTATCCAGGACTGCTACACCCAGTCGAAGGGCTCGACCGCCACCCAGGGCAACTTCCTCAAGGCTACCGTCGCGGCCCTTTCGAAGACCTACCAGTTCCAGTCGCCCGACCTCTGGCAGGTTATCCCCGTCGGCCAGACCCCCTACGACGAGTTCTCGAACCACCTCGCCATCGCCGCCCGCAAGGCCGCCGCTTACTAAGCGACGCGCTGTTTGTAGTGTGTGTGCTCCAGATGCCACTGAGTTTGGCATGACCGTTGCGTGTAGGATATGGCAGATGTGCAGTGTTGCAGTGTGGGTGTGTGCACGAGCAGCTAGATGGTCGCTTGATGGTGAGGTTCATTGTTGGCGAGTTTGGCGCTGTTCAACTGTAAAATGCCACTTGTCACTTTTGCTCACGTGACTTACCACGCGAGAATGACGTGCCTGTGGAGGATCTCATGAGTTGGGTGGCGACAAGTTGGATGGGATAGCGGTGTGTGTTTACCCTCGAATCCCTATAATCCGCCCACAAGAACCAAGCAGACTGCGCAGCGTGCGTCACTCTCTTCATCTCTCCCACTCCCTCTCTTTCTCCATCTCCCACCACCAGTCCTCTATCCCCACGCCCTCGACAATGCTCGGCGGAACACCACGCTGCGAACGCTGCGGCGGGCTCGTCTACCACGCCGAGCAGGTCATGGGCCCTGGCCGCCGCGTGAGTCCGAGTGATCCCCACAATCGAGGGGCACGCGACTGATCTTCCACCTCCGACTCCGAGGTGCAAAGCTGATACCAGATCTACCACAAGCTGTGTCTCAAGTGCGAAAACTGCGGCAAGCGTGTCGACCAGGGCTCGCTCGTGCAGCACGACAACCTGGTGGGTACCGGCTTTCTTGAGCCGGAGTCAGGACGCGCTGACCCCAGCCATACTGCAACCGCTGCCACACGCAGCTCTTCGGCACGCGCGGTACGTCCACTCTTCTCCCTCGGAGGCCACGTCGACGGCGGAGCGGCGGGGCGAGGGAGCACGGGCCCGTGGGTGTGCGCGGCCGCCGGCACCCACTCTGCCTCCGTGCACTCGCGCCCAACCGCGCCCACTTCTCATTCCGCTCGCACCTGGCTCGCACCCTCCCTTGCCACATGGCCCCACGTCCCATCCACTGACACCAGACCTGCGCCACTCGAACCTCTACACCTCGCCGGGTACATCTCCGGCGCGCGCTCGCCCGAGCGGGGAACAGGAGACGGCGCCGCCCCCTCGCTTGACCCCGCGCCCCGTCCAGCCCCCGCAGGAGTACTACACCCCGCCCGTCGGCATGGAGGAGGAGGAGGACGTCTTCGGGTCCAAGCCTGTGCCGGGGTCCAAGCCCGCACTGCCCCCGAAGCCAAGCCTTCCTCCCAGACCCCCAGTGGCCGTGAACGATGGGCCAGCCGTCAAGACGTCCGACCTGCAGCCGGGATCGCGTGCCGTCGGCGCGGGACTCACGGCTCCGCCGCCCATCCCCGCGCGCCCAAGCAGCGACGACGAGCCCGAGATCACGCGCGTCAACTTCCGCGCGGAGCGGCCCATGCCCTCCGGCGTGTCTCCCGCCATAGCCAGCGGGTTGGCGACGCGCGATTCGCCCCGCTCCAAGGCGGGCGTGAGCCCCGGGTTCGAGGACAGATGCAAGGGCTGCGATAAGCGGGTATACGCCGCCGAGCAGGTGTTTGCGATTGGGCAGAAGTGAGTTGCAACGCTGGGCGGAGCAGAAGAGGGGGGATGACGCGTAGCAGGAGGAGACGCGCGAGAGGACAGTGGCGGAGGCCGAGACGATGCCGGAGCATAGCAGCTGTTGGTCACGATCGCGAGCTGACCCCAGGTGGCACCGCGGATGCCTGCGGTGCAACAGCTGCCGCTCGACGATCGACCCCGCGCGCGTGAGCGACCGCGACGGTGTGCCGTTCTGCAAGAACTGCTACGCGCGCGAGTTTGGCCCCGGTGGCATCGCTGGGAAACGGTAGAGTGTCTTGTGGTAACGAGATGTAACGAGAACGTCCACGAGTACGACACGGCCAGGTGGCAGGAGTCTGAGTTGATCACCGGCCAAGTCTGCGCGGACGGTGCGTATCCAGTCCGGGAGGGGGCGCACGTGACGTAGCGTATCGCAGCGGGCTATGGTGTCGCGCTCATGACACCTCGGACAGGTCTCGCTCCGGACTGCTGCTTATACTTCCCCCTGGAGCTGGAAGCGCTACACGGCTCCTCTCTGCGGAGCGCGGATATCAAAACGATGCCGCCCTCCAATAACTCCGCAGTCATGTGCCCACTGCAACCTATTCACCATCCAGCTGAACTTCTGCAGCAATGGGTCCGTCTTCTGCACCGTCCGTCGATGCTTGGCGCTGGCTCTCGCCCCGACCTGGGGTGGATTTGAGCCGCAGATGGTAAGCTCCCTCTCTGCGTTCAAGCTGGGACCCGGGGGAAGGCGCGACCATCGTGTATCAGCCATTCAGGCTAGCAGGATTCCGCAGCGGTCACAACGATGTGGTAATATCACTCAACCAGTGCACAAACTGCCGCGCATTCACATGTCCCACGCTGCGACGCCACCAGACTCGCTCCGCACTCGGCCAAAACACCTCCACAACATCTCTCTCCACCCACCACCCACTCCACCATGTTCGCCCCGCACAAGAACCCGCGCCTCGTGGAGACCGAGGTCCTGAGTGCGCCCGCCCCCCTCCCCGCTGACAGCAGTAGCGCAAGGCCTCATCGCCATCCTCGCCTCGTTAGCCGCGCTGTGGATGGTGCACAGGATCGTCCTGTGTCTCTTATCGCGCCGCGTGAGTGCTTCGTCGGCGGCGCTCACCGCAGGGGGACGAGACCCAAACCGAGGCCGACGAAGCCCAGCCCTTCCTCCAGGCCAAGGACGACCCGCGCACGCCCGCGGTCCCCGTGTCGACGAGCTACGGCAGCATGCCGCTCCCCATACGCCCGGTGCCGAGCCGCTCGTGCGAGGTCTAACACCCAACACTCCGGCTGTAGCCACGACACCCAACTCAACACCCCGCTCTCGCACTCTCGGCCGGTACCCCAGTCCTTGTTATAGTGTCTGTATAGGTTATGGACCTCCTTTGATCCTTTGAATGGTGCGAGTGTCGAGTGTGAAAGAACGGTGGGGGTGAATAAGCTGGCGCGCGTTATTTCTTTTAGTGTGACAATGCACACAATTATTGCTCCCAAAGACCCACGCTCGCATTCTACTGCCTTCACCTTCCTCGCACAATACACACTGTCTTCGCCTTTCACCACATCCACATCCATATCCACCGCGCCAACTATCCTCACGTACCCGCCGTCACCTGTCAATTCAATGCTCTGCCGCAAGCGCTCCTCCTCGCCCGTGGACGGGCTCGCCTCAGGCCTCATCGCCCTCACCAAGCCCGTGTTCCACTGGCCGAGAACCTCAGCCGTGCTATTCGGCACCTTCCTCGGCCTCGCTTGCATTGGTGGGCTGGGCAGTGCTCCCCTGAAGCTGACACCAGCGGCGCCCCACCTCGTGGTCTGCCTCATCCCCTCCCTCTTCCTGCTCCTCCTCAACCGCTCCAGCGGGCGCGCTACCGCCGTCGTCCACGTGAGCCCCCCCTCTGCCGGCCTGACCACAGGGCGACCTCGACATCCTTGCCAGCGACACCGAGATGGCCACCGTCCTCACCATCCTCGACGAGATGAGGGCCCCGACCCCCCTCACCCCGTGGACCCCCACGCCGCGCTCCACTCCCCGCGACACGCCCGCGGCGTCCCTCCGCATCAAGGTCACCCGCAACAACCCCTTGGCGGAGCTGCAGGCCTCCTGGGGCGACCTCAACGCCGCGACAGAGAAGTACGTCACCACGTCGGAGCGGGTGCTTGCGGCCAAGCGCGCGCGTGTCAACCAGGGGGCGCTGGAGAATGCGCACACCGAGGCGGAGCTCAAGAAAGCTATGGCTGCCATCGACGAGAGACTGTTGGCGTTTGAGGCGCAGCGCAGCGACACGCAGTAGTTCGAGGCAAGACGAGACGAGGCTGCTTAAGTGCATGCATAGCTCGCTGGCTTCGTAACGAACGAGGCTGTGGGTCGGTAACTCGCTTTCAGGAGCTCTGAACTGCGGACGCGAGATGTCGCACTAATGGCTGAAAACTAGGACAAACCTGGAGATGCTTCAGAGCATGCGACCAACGCAGACCCTGCCTTGCCATGGGCGGTGGGGCACACTTGCGTGAGGCCTTGCTCTCAACCTTCCACCCTCCTATTGTGAAGAGAATCAAGCCAGCAGTGGCGTCGTGAACGGCACAGTATGATACAATGCAGTCACAATCTACTGTACAAAAAGCATGTCAATTGTAAGAGCGCCGAGACGACGCCGAGGCGGGGGTGAGGGGCCGGAGCTCCGTCACCGGCGAGGCTCGCCACGCCGGCCTGAGCACCGAGGGCGGCGTGGGCGGCGTGGGCGGGGCGAGGCGCATCGTGTCCGCAGGCGAGCGCCCGCGCGACAGCGAGCGGGAGGAGGTGGACGACGAGTGCGAGCTCCGCCGCAGCGGGCGGTAGTCGGTATCTGCGTCCTCGTGGGCGTGGAGCCGGTGCCGCAGGGCCTCCCTCACCCGGCCCGTCGCGTCCTCGTCCAGCCGGTACTTGATCTCCCCGTACTCGCCCTCCAGGTCCTCGACCCTGCGCCCGAGGTGCTCCTCGCTCTTCGCCACCCCCTCGAGCCGGGCGAGGAGGGCCGCGTGCTCCCCCCGCATGGCCTCCATCTGGCTCTTGCGCACCTCCTTCTCCTCCTTGCGCTTGGCGACGACGCCCTCCAGCCGCCGGCGCAGCGTCTCGTTCTCGACGTGCAGGTGGTCCAGCCGGCGCTGGAGGATGCCGGCGTCCTCCCTGAGGCGGGCGAGGTCGTCGACCGCCTTGTCCAGCCGCGTGCTGCTGTCATCCTTCAGCCCCTCGACTCGGGCCCGCAGGCCGTCGATGTCCCCCTTCAGCTGCGGTCAGGAGGGCCGGCGGGCCACTCACGTCGGCGCGCACCTGCCCGGTGGCGTCGAGCATGCGCGAGATCTTGTCGTGCGTCGCCGTGTACTGCCGTTAGAGTGAGCAGGGATGGAACTCGCCTCGCTCCGGATGCAGTTGACGTCGGCGCGGATCACCTCGTTCTGCTTGAAGACGAAGGTCATCCAGTACCCTCCGAGGGTGAGGATGCCCGTCGCGACTGCGTGAGCGTGGGCGTGGGAGTGCGCACTGGTCAGGATGATGGCGGCCATGATGACGGCCGAGGTCGCGCCGACCTCGCCGACCTTGTTCGTCGGGAGGGCGGTCATGGTACTGTATGTGCTGTGGATTGGATGAGAAGTTGAGGGATGGGTGGAAAGCAGAGCGGGAAGAGCAGGGGGCTAATATTGTCGTCGTGCTCGCGGCCCCCCCTTGCCAAGAGGTAACCGGGTCGCGGGTTGGATACAGTCGCCATGCCTGCCTGAGCGGCTGGTCTCGTGACGTACCCCAGCCAGATATCCAATGCTGGCTGGGGTTCCACGTGCAGGTGTGTTCCTGTCGACAACCAGCTGCGCGCCACGAGCGTGGAGGTCTGTGGGAAGTGTGAGCTGGCTTCAGCCTCTGGAGCAACACTCGGAGAAACGTCTATGCACAGTCTGTAAGTCTGACAGTGCGGCGTCTTTGCGGTCGGGATGCCAGAGTGTTGTGCGCCCTTGGCAGTGTAATCGATTTAAGGTTTACAGCCATGCCGGCACATTCCACCACTATCCTGGGTGACAAACAATCACAATACCGAACATCACGGAGCCACGGCTCTGGCTTGTCGTCAGACTGAGGGCTATCACAGTCTAGGGGATGACATAAACTCGGATAAGGGTGCTAGCCCTGGCCTTGGCTGAGCCCCGGAGTGACGCCGACGTCGAGGCCTCGGCGGGCCTGAAGAGAGCGGGCCTCGACGGGCTAGGAGGGACTGTCACATAGGGATCGACGAAATGCGGACGGTGGCGGAGTCAGAGGACTGTGACGAGTCAACCTACCACGAAGGCCGAACGTCCGACGCGGCTGGGGGCTATCCATGGCATTTTGGGATAGGATGGCTCAGGAATGTTGTATGGGCACCAGTGATGTCTCATAATGACCGATCTCGTAGTGACCGATGGGTATGAGAAAATAACCTTCTACGGACTCGCCATTATCTCTACGTAACCTCCAGCGTACGCTGGAACGTGGGAGTCTCTACATGCAGCACTATAGTATCGAGTGGCCGGGTGGTGGAACTCGTCACCGTGATATTAGGGATGGAGTGGCGGAAGAGTGCAATGCGGCGCACCCAGTCTACGCAAGCTGGTAGCGAATTCGGCAAACCGCATGCGCGGTATTGTTCTCCTGATGCGGGCAGCGAGGCTGCGGTTGGATGTTGTTGAATACTGTGATGACGGTGGTGACTGCCTCCCAGAGTTGCTCAACACGCGTGTCCATGGGGGTGAGAATGGCGTCGCGCTGAGCGAAGCCGCTCTCGAGCTTGACACGGAGGTCGTCGAGAGCGCGGCGGAGCTCCTCGACGTCGCGGCGCAGGGCCTCAGTATCGGTCCTGACCTCGGCGCGTATGTGGGCCAGGGCGTCGTTGATGGCCTTGGTCAACTTGTCGTGATCGGCTCGGTTCTGAGGTCAGCTCTGGGCGGGTGGCGACTCACGTCGTTGCCCTGCTTGACAACAACTGTCATCCAGTGGCTGACGAGGGCAGCGATGCCAGTCGCGACTGGAGGTCACTTGAAGAACTGGGGGATGTGGAGGTGGGTGATGAGCTCACTGGCCATTACCACGGCAGCCATGACCAAAGCGGCGGCCGCGGCGGCGTTGCCACTCGTCGGATGAACCTCACCCACCTTGCTGATGGGGAGCGCGACCATGTTGTTCTCGGCTTGGCGAGAGTGGGCGTTGTGCGTCCTTCTAGGTCTGTATTTGTAGGATCCCACAAAGTGTCGGAGGCAGCAGAACAATGGAGGGAATTCAGATGTGAGGTCGGGTTGGGCACTTGCCTTAAGTACTGCTGGCCTGGCTGCGCCGTTGGCAGCGCTCTGATGAGCTGATGACTGCCCTTGCCCGGGGCCCAATGCTCCATATCTCCATGCTCCAGGAACCGTTGGCGCACCTTGTGGGCTACTCAAACGAAAGGAGCCGCATTTCACATTAGCATTTGCTGCGACCCACATACGTGCACACCACATCCTGGATGTCACCGTGCGGCATCGCCATCACTCGGAGAGCGATATTGAAAGGTTCACGATGCACCCGAGCCCGCATGAACGGCGAGCGCGCGTGAATGGCGGCCAGCCACGCGTTACGCCGTTGCGCCGCCATCGAGCCCCGGCCCCCTCGTGGCTCCTGTTGGTCTGAGTTGACCACCTGCAAGCCAGCAATGTGCTTCGAACCGCTTCTCACTTACCAACCACCACACTGGATGGAGAGTATCGTGGCTCGAGGCGTGCTGTACCTGGCCATTCCTGTCTACGCCTAGCACGTGCAGCCCTTCATAAGTGAAGGGCCGGCACACCTCTGGAGGTGGATCGGGAGGTCTCTCGATCTGCAGTCCAGCAATTGAGCAGACGGAGTGCAAGATGTCCAGAACGTGAGGTGCCACTTCAGGGGTTCCAGCCTACGTGGGCCCTGACCCGCCACATGGTTGCGTCGGCACTCTAGACCAGCCAACAGACCAGTCGTTGCGGGGATGATGGGCAGTGAAGGCGCTGATCCAACGGAAGACGTAATGCCGAGCCCACCAGAGCGTCGCCCACGGCGTTCGCTCCCACCCTGTTTGGGGCTGGGTGGGGTTCAGCGACTGCGATCTGCGCATTGGGAGCGGCGATCGAGTGTTTGCTTGCCGCAGAGACGAGTGTCGTCCAGTCGACTGTAGAGGACGCGTCACTAAAGCCCACGTCGTATGTTGCGCACGTGCGCACACGGGAGTGAGGATAATCACGTGGTGTAGCGGGCCGCGGGGGGTGTAAAAAGGGCGGGCCACTGGCTTCGTCAGGTGGACCGGCAGGAGTGCATAAGTTGTAGACTGGTTTCACCTCGGCAGTGCCAGCTTCTGTAGCCCTAGAGCCTAGAGGACCAGGGGAAACTCCAGAAAGAGGACAGGCACACAAGGCCTGATGAAACGTCGGCGTGAATTGGCTCGAGCAGATCCGCAGAAGCCGGGGTGCCCGCCCCACTTTCCACGCTGACTTCCGCACCGGCTTCTCATCTCGCTGCACGGCCGTCCTTGACAAGTTAACATTCAGTGCACTACTGACACACCAGCTTCCCACGCTTCGGCGTCATGCAATCCCTTACTCCGACGTGCTGCATCTTAAGAGCTCGCGGGTACACCTCATCCTCCCCTGACTACTCCCAGTCACCCATCTACTTGTCCCACCGGAGAGTCCCACACCATGCCTCGTTTGAGTACACTCACGCCCCGGCAGTACGACGAAAAGTCCATGGCGGCCGGGATAATCTGTATGTTTGCCCCCGAGGGGTCTGACGGCAGTGGGCATCGTCTGCGCGGCCTCCATCGCCATTTGCGCTGTCGGAGCTGTCTACCGGCACTGTCACCTAGTTGGTCCTTCGCCAGGCAGAGGCTCACCCCAGCGCCGCATCCACGGCGGGACGGACATCGAGCACGCTCCCCATCTGACATCGCACAATGGGTGCCGCACACCGTCCACCCTCCAGAGCAAAGCGAGCCGCTCCTCCTCCGGACAACCACAGAGCCATCCGCGCACCCCCTCGAGCTCCCTGCCGCCAGATCCCATCGGGCGTCCCGCGTTCGACCAACCCCGGAACCAACCCCGCTCCCCGCTTGGCCCGCCCGAGAAGTGTATCCACCCGACGTGGTTGGCAACCTCGCCCGAGCAGAAGCACGAGTTCCAGGAGCTCATGAAGACACGCACGTACTTCGGCGCCGCGGCCAAGGATCCGACACATTAGCGTCATGAGCATTCATGGCGCTGCGCCGGAAGGGGAGGCACGGAATGTCGAAATCGTCGTTCGGCGTGTTTCAGTGCGTTAATGGGAGACACAGAGTGGAAGAGGTGAGGATGCGTTGGCGCAAGGCACATGCCGAAGAGAGCATCAAAGAGATGAGATGGAGGTCAATTCACGGCCAAGACGCTGACCGGCCAAGAGGGAACCCGTGCAGGGCGCGGTGGCGTCGACAATGGCAGCGGCCGGCCGATGCCAAGACTTCGTGGTCATGCGAGGACTACTAGTGGTCAGTGCCTCCAAGCATGCGGACAGCTTGTGTGTCGGGACGGATGTGGCGCGGTCATGTCGTGTGCGTGTGTACGTTTGAGAGAACAGCCACGACTGGGAGACTGCTCAGCTGATGACATGTGCAGAGGCTGACACAATTCAAGGATGGGTATTTTGAATCGACCCAAGACGGGTAGTGCCTGGGTGCCTGGTTATCACACGCCATCCAGCGCCAGCCATGTGATCGGAACGACCAGCCCGCTCCGCCCCGGGCTGTGACTGTAACCCCACCCAAGGAACCTCATTCAGTTTGCACCACCTCGAGGCGGGGGATGCGTCTCTTCATCGTCACACTTCTTGTCGCCACCATCAACCACCTCTCTTCCATCCCCCATTTCAATTCTACATGCGCCTCCGTGCCCTGTACCGCGCTTAACTGCATAAAGCGCAACCCACTGGCTACGCCGCCGTCTACCTAATTCGACCCCCTGATGCTCTCGGCCGACCAAGCCATCATTCCCCCCCCCCATCCCGTTTTTCCTCCGCCCGCACCTCCCCCGCCCCCGCCCTACCCTCCCGCCCCTCCACCCTCGATTTCCGCCGCGTCGCTCCTGATCGATTCCACATTCTCCATCCACCATCTCTCTTCCCCCATCACACATCTCCCCCACCAACACAAAGGAGGCGCGCCTCCTCTCTCACCATGGCGGGCGACTTAAACGGGGACGGCTCGGCAAAGTACCAGTTCGTCGTCGTCGCAATCGTCGCGTGCGGCGTCTTCGCTGCCGGCGTCATCACGATCATGTACCGCCGCCGCCGGCAACAGATCTACGTCGAGCGCATGGGTCTCGGCGGGTTCCAGGGCAACACGCGGCTGTTAATGAGCGACAGCGGCGTGCTCGTCGAGGTGCCGACGCGTCGGACGCACACGCATGCGCAGCCCCGCAAGAAGCGGCCCAAGCTCGGGCCGGAGCCCAAGCTCTGGGACGTCGAGGTCGGCGAGTGCGTCGCGGACGCGCGGGACGTGTCGGCGACGCCAGAGCCAGAGGCTGAGGACAGCGACGCCGACAGCTTCGAATCGTCGATCGATGAGGGCACCCCCATCAAGGGCAAGAGCGTGGCCAAGCTCGACGTGGACGAGTGGCAGGTGAGTGCGCTGGCATGCTGGGCGGTGGGGCGGGGTGCTTGCAGAGGCGCTGTTGTGCCGCCGAAGAGGAGACGAGGGGTGTTTGTGTGGGATCGGTGCCCCGAGCCCGCACTGCGCTGCAGATCAGCGGCCCCAGGATGTCTGGAGATTGCGTACGCCCCTGGAGCTGGGGTCGAGGCGCTCCCGCTCGTGCATCGCACGGCACGCGACCATGCGGAATCCAGCTAACGCGCAGCCCGTGGCCATCAACCTCCCGCCTCACCCAGCCCAGGACCCAGAGGACCCCAACTCGGTCCCACCGCCCCACCCGAACGCCGACATCACGCTCCTTATCGCCATGCCGGCGCCTTCACTCTCGTGCCCCCCAGACGACGGCCTGCTGCCCTTGCTCCACCTCCCACCACACCTGTGCCCCCGCGACGCCGACGACTTCGAGGACGGCGGCTACTCCTTCCCCTCGGTCCAGCTCGGCTCCACCAACCTTCTGGTGGATGCCGACTGGGCGGAGCTGGACGCGCTCAAGCCTCCCAAGCCGCCCAAGCCACCACGTGCGCCGCGTCCCAGACGCCGGTACGAGCCCAGTCCGATCGAGGGGTTCACGCGCTCCCTCTTCCGCAACCGGGCTGTCTAGACTACTGTGTTGTATAGTACCTTTACTCGACTCTCTTAATAGCCCGCGAGGGCGTTCAGCACCGCGGGTATGCACCTAATCTTGCATTTAATCGTTACATGCGCACCATACACACTTTACAGCCCACAGCCCTAGTCTGACAACTCGACATAGTCCTCCTCGTCCTCAGCCTCCTCGGCGCGCTGACGTTCGCGCTCAACGTGCTTGTCGGACTTGCGCTGTAAATCAGGGTTCTTCAGGAGTAGCTGCGCGGTGATGGTACTGTTGCACCCGCTGAACGGGCAGCGCGCGGCGCGGCTCGAAGCGCGAGCGTTGTTGATGATCTCCATGATGGCGTCCTTCGAGTACGAGTGACCGCAAGCCTTGCTGTCATCAGCAAAGCTCCCCCCGAGCCTGCTCACCTTGTAACGGCGTCCTTGTACGCAACGAGCGTGATGGGGCACGTGTACCGCTGCGTCGTGCCACCGACCTCGAAGTCGTCGTCGTCCTCCTCGTCCCCCTCCTCGCGCGGCAGCCAGTTTGACATGGGCGGACATGGCTCGTCTTCGTGTCTCACCTCCCACACAGCGGTGCGGAATGCCATGAAGCCCTCGTTCGTCTTGTCTGCGCGTCAGCGAGGTCCAGGTCAAACGTACACTTCATGCGTGGCGTTTGCGCCTTGTACTCGCGGATCTGGTCCGCCACCTTCTTGTTGAAGTAGATCGCCATGCCCTCCTGCGGTCAGCTTAAGAGGTCAACTCCAAAGCTCACGATATCTCCCTCGTGGTTGATCTTGCCGATGACATCGTCAACCACGTCGTGGCGCAGCTTGAGAATGTTCTTCTGGTCGATCATGCGCAGGATCCCTTCCTGGATTTCGGCGATGTCCTGCTGTCAGAGCCGCGAAGCCAGGTGACGCACCGGATGGTCTTCCTTCGCCGTCTCCAGGTCACATGCCGCCTGCTTCCCGAGAGCGACCCCAGTGTCAAGCGTGGTCATCACCTGCAAGAGCTGCCGCTTCAGGTCGCGCAGCTACAGTTAGCCCTGCCAGCGCCAAGCCCGTTACTTACATACTTGATCCCGTCATGCCCAATGGCAACGTCGACAAAGTTGTCAATGTTCCATTGCAGCGTGGGGTCGTTGGCGTCCTCATCGTCGTCGGATTCCTCGTCAACTCTGGGCTTGGGCTCGCCATTCGGGAAAGGCTTGCGCTCGCGGCGGGGCGAGCGCTGCGAGTCCTCATTCTCCACGGGCGATGTTTGGCGCCTCCG
>JAMALN010000896.1:0-15414 GCA_023630115.1 Cutaneotrichosporon sp. PK4640 | reverse complement strand
CTCGTGGAGGGGCTCGAGCATGCCCTGGGTGATGCCCTTGTTGAAGTTCTTGAGGGGCACCGCAGGGAGGGGCGGGATGGCGGCGACTGCGACTGGCATTGTGCGGGTGTGGCGGGGGTGCGGTAGTGGTGAGGGGGGGCTAGTGTGGCAGTGATGTGCGCAGTAGTGGCAGTGGGTCTTTACGAAGGAGGATGGGGCGTTCGTAATGCATCATGCTCTGCTCTTTAAGGGCGCCGAGACCGTCTGCGTGTACAGAATGGCGTCGGAGTGACCTGACTGCCTGACTGAGCGAGTGAGTCAGACTCGGCGGTGGTGCGCAGATGGACGAGCAGACTTTGGCAGATCCTGTGAATGGATCAAGATGGCGTGATGCGATGGTGCCAGGCGCCACATTGGCACATTTACCCCCGATTTGCCAAAGTGTCTGGGGTCCCCAGTATGGCGTTCTAATCACCAAACCCTCTGTATTAGTCTCTGTATTACAACTGCTCTCCCGAGATCTAATCCGGCCTGTAACCAGCGCTCGTCGACGTCTGCGCGCTGTTCGCTGCCCCCGCACTCCATGATCCAGGCCTGGCGGGATCCAGCAATATCTGCCAAAGCCTTACCAGGATTTGCCACCAAGCCACAGAAATTGGACCACTGCGCCCCTGCTCGCACTGCTCGTTTGACCTCGTCCGTGTCCCGCACTCTCACTCGACGGTATGCATGCCGCGCGTCACCCGCGCGTCACCCGCGCGTACACTCCAGTGCATGCACCGGCGGTATATCCGCAGTCCCACCGTGCATGGTCACCCGAAGACTCTTGGCATGCTGGCTGTCGCCATCGACACCCGGAGTGAAGTGATCGTCCTGATCAGGTGCACCCATTTGCCCACACGTCATGTGCGAGGTATGGCGAGCCGCACCCGATGCCAAACACCTGGGCGCTCCCCGAACGCCGACACCTGTGACCCGACAATCCGGCGCCGGCGTCTCACGCCATGCACAGCTGGGCTTGTCTGATCGGCCTGCCCTCATAATGGACAGTGGCCAGGGCTATTGCCCCGATGCACATTGCTGGGCTGACAGACTGGTGCCCCTCACCATGATATCACCGTTGGTAGGGGACTAGTGCGCTAGTGCGGCACGACACGGTTGCGCCATCACATCGCGGTATGGCGCCCAACACACCTCCACTTTGCAGGTCCACCCCCACTGGGTGGATGACAGAAGCATTCATCGCGGCTTCGCCGTTCACCATTGCCTATCCGCCAGCTGTCGGACGATGCGTCCTCATCGCAATCAGATTAGCGCCTCCGACTCGGACGGCGCTACCGCGGCAGACGATATGATACGGCGCGATATCGATTGCGCCTCCGACTCGGATGCCGGGCGCCGTCTCCCTCGTCTCACGACGGCTGTAGAGCGAGTCCGCGAGAGTTCGCGAGATTGCGCGACACGTCACAAACGCAACGCAGCGACTTGTGAGTCCGAGCGAGTCTGTCGGCTTTGTGAGTTGGCTGGTCGGCGGTACTCTCAAACACTCTCGCAGGCGGAAATTGCAGGCAGGTTTACCCGCATCCACCTGAGATCACCCTCATGTTGATCCTGATCCACGCGATCAGCACGTGCACGGCCTCCAGCTTGATGATGCTGATGTGATCGGCGTTGGCCGAGACATCGAGCACGTCCTGATAGCAAGCAGATAACTCCCTGTGCACGAGTCGGACCGCCCATTGTCTCAGATACGCTCGACGCCGTCGTATAAAGTGAGCTCGGCGGGTGTAGCAATCCCTCGGCCCGTGGAGTGGGTGGTGGAGTGTCCGGCGCTTAGAGCGGGCGGCCGAGCCAACAGCCATCTCGGAGTTGCCCCTGGCCCCCCAGCCAACCGATTGTTCGGCAATCCCGGTCCACTCCTACCTTGACGCAGCGATATCAACGGTCCACCTCGTCTCTGTTCCTCACTACTTACCATGTCCTCCTCACGCCCGCACATTGTCATCGTCGGCGGCGGCATCATCGGCCTCAGCACGGCCTACTACCTGCTGACGGGGCCCGAGCCGCCGCGCGTGACCATTGTCGAGAACACGCACATTGCGGCCGCGGCGTCGAGCAAGGCTGCGGGCTTTGTGGCGGGCAACAAGGGGTGGCATGCGCCGGCCAACGTCGATCTCGCCAAGCTCTCCTTTGATGCGTTCTCCGATCTCGCAGCCAAGTTTAACGGTGCCGAGTCGTTTGGCTGGCGTCTCGTCAGCACCACGGGTGTCAAGATCGGCAACCAGGACAAGATGAGCGGATACCGCACCCTCCCGGTTGCGGGGCCGCTCGACACGACCTCGAGCATCGGCGGGTGGGCTAACGGCGACAAGGTCGTGCTCATCAACGAGGACAGCGGGCAGCTGTGAGTCACGCGGCAGCTAACCGCCGGATCCGCTGATCCGGGGAAATAGATTCCACCAACTGACCCCAGGCTGCCCGGCGCGTTCTGTGCCCGCCTCTGGGCCGAGTGCACGGCCAAGGGTCTCGCGACGCTTATCGCTACGCCCACAGGCCGTGCGGGCAAGACGCTCCGTACGACCGAGGGCACGCTGCAGTTTGACAAGCTCGTGCTCGCGGCTGGGCCATGGACCGCCGACCTGTGCGAGACGCTGGGCCTGCCCCGCGTCCCTGTGTCGTCGCTGCCCGGCCACCACATCCAGATCAAGCCTGCCGTGCCCGAGGGCATGCAGGTCATCCCAGACGAGTCGTTGTTCTGCGGCATCGGTGCCGGCGACGGGGACATTCTCGAGTCGATTGCGGCCGACATCCCCGACTATGATGCGGGGTCGTGGGAGCGCACGCAGGGGTGGACGCGGACGGTTGAGTTCTTCCCGTGAGTGAGGGCGGGGATACCTGTGGAATGGCTTGGCCACTGACACCAGGCGCGCGGACGGCAACGTCTACGCGGCGGGCGAGAATGCCATCCCCAAGACGATTGGCGACCGCGCCGCCGACGCCCGCCTCAACCGGCTCCCGCCAACTGCCGCGCGCTGCCGCGCACACGTCGATGACGAGCTCGTCGCACGCATGGTGCGCTCTGCCAAGGCCGTCTCCCCTGCCCTCGACATTGAGAAGGGCGCCGAGCTTGTCGAGGCCGACGTGCGTACTCCCCGCCTGCCGGGCTAATGACAGCTGTGCTACCGCCCCATCACGCCCGACAAGTGCCCCATCATCGGCGAGTGGGCCGAGGACATCTACGTCTCGTCGGGACACGGGCCATGGTGCGTCCTGTTTCGAAGCCAAGCTGACAGCAGGGGAATCACGCTCGCGCCTGGGTCGGGCATCGTGCTCTCGGAGATTATCCGCGCCGACCTGGCGCACAAGAAGCCGCAGCTCAGCGCCGACATCTCGGGCCTCGAGCCCCACCGCTTCGGGACGAAGCGCGCCGCCAAGCTCTAAGCGGACGAGACCAGGCTCGTTTCAATGTCGTTTCACATTTGGGATCAGTGGGATTATGCAAGTTGTTGGATCTGGGCACATTCCACGTGTGGATGGCAGGGATGTCTGATGACGGAGCGGCGTGGGACATCATTCCCTGCTGGCTTCCAATGACGGAGAGGCGTGTGATCGCATGCCCTCGCTTGGGTAGCGGGGTTCGCGCTCGAGTACGGGCTGCTTATAGCTGACGACGCTGACCCCGTCTACTACCACTGCATCTCTCCTCCCCTCCCTCCCCCGTTCGTGACTCCCTCACCATGCCGCACACCCACCCAGCGGGAACCAACGCTCATGTCGTGCTCATGGGCAAGGAGCACATCGAGGTGCAGTATCGCCCCATGCCCATCATCAAGCCCCACGAGGTCCTCGTCAAGGTCATGGCGACGGGCCTGTATGTTCTGCTGGCTGGCGACAGCTGACCAAAGGTGCGGCACTGACGTCTCCTTTTATACCCGCGGAGGCATCGGCGCACGTGTCGTGAGCAAACCCCTCGTCCTCGGACACGAGGGCGCAGGCATCATCCACGCCATCGGCAGCGAGGTCACAAGCGTCCAGGTTGGGGACCACGTCGGGATCGAGCCCGCGCTCCCGTGCCGCATGTGCCGTTTCTGCCGCTCCGGGCAGTGGAACTATTGCGAGAGAGACAATTACTTTGCCACACCCGGAACTGGTGAGCCACTGCCCCTCCTCTGCCCCCTTTCCGCTGACACTAGACGGCACGCTGTGCCAGTACTTTGCGTGCCCGGCGATGTCGTGTGTGCCCCTCCCGCCCGACCTCTCGTGGCCCGAGGCCGGGTGCATCCAACCGCTCGCAATCGCGGTGCAGATCGCCCGTCGTGCGGGGCAGCTGGCACACGCCGCCGTCGGCGTCATGGGCTGCGGGCCCCTCGGCCTCCTCTGCATGGCCGTGGCCAAGTCGTACGGCGCCCGCGAGATTGTCGGTATCGACCGCGTGCCCGGCCGCGTCGCCTTTGCGCGCAAGTACGCCGCGACCCACGCCGAAGTCAACCCCGAAAAGGACATGATGGCCGAGACGGACCAACAGCGCGTCGCTGTTAAGGGCCGCGGAAGCAAGCTGCGCGAGGTGGGCGACGAGATGGCCTGGCTCGACAACTGGGTCGAGGAGCGCCTCCCCCAGTGGGGTGTACAGCACGGCCTCGACGTTGTCATCGACGTCACGGGCGCCGAGCCGTGCATGCAGCTGGCCGTCGCGCTGCTCCGCCCTGGCGGGACCTGTGGGTGGCGCCTCGAGGTAGGCTGACAGCAGTGATCCTCGCGGGCATGGGCCGGCCGCTCACGCGCTTCCCCACCCTCGAGGTCGCGTCCAAGGAGCTCAATGTCGTCGGGTCGCTGCGCTATACCACACGCTGCTACGAGGACGGCATCCATCTTGTCGAGCGCGGTCTCGTGGATCTCGCCCCGATCGTCACCAAGACCGTACCCCTCTGCAAGGCCGAGGACGCGTTCAAGGCCGCCCGCGATGGCACCGCCTCCGGCACTGACATGAAGGTTGTCATCATGAACCAGGAGTAGGCGTTGGGGTGTGAATTGGGCAAAACTGTAAATGCATCGGGCAGTGGGTTGCTTCAGCTCGACCATCCCAAGTATGTGGTACGCAGATAGACCTCATCAGTACGTTAGTCGCCCAGCCTTTGGTCCAGATCTGACGGATCTTGAACTGCCAGCGTGTCTGACGCGCATTCGTGTCCGACAGACGTCATATCTCCCAGCCCTCTTCAAACCCAGGCCGCCACGACAACTAGACTTGGTTTACGACCTCCGCATCCCTAGCGGCCGCGATAATCTCGTCAACGATGGGAGAGTAGCTTGAGGTACCGGCTGACATCGCGTGGCGAGCTGGGCAGATGATGTGCGTTGCGAATTTCTAACGTTCAGCATCTCTGTTCGTATAGTGGCTAGTATGCTCGCTTGTCATTTGTTGTGACCGCGGGAGACCGGAGTTCAATTCTCCGACAGAGAGCATTGCGTATTCTTTTGTTTTTGGTTCCCCACCCAGTCTTCTATTCCCTTCCGTCTGCAGGATCTTCCGTCTGCAGGATGTAGCAGCATGCCTTCAACGTACAGTGTAGGTGCCTCCCGTGCAGCTGGACCTAGAGGGGCCGCCTTCAGCTCTTTCGATGGTGCCCGGCAGATGTGCGCAACGGAGAGGAGACTGAGAGGTAGGGGTGGAAGAGGGGCGGCGGCCTGACGCAGGAAGAGCGCCACAGCCTGACAACCCGCTGCGACGCCTCCAACGCTCGGCCGACGGGTAATCACAGCAGTGAGTCAGTGGTGTGTTTGCAGACAGGCAAGCGCTCCACGGCTGGGGAAGTGATCGGGCACTGAGACGCCTTGACATGCTCGAGCGGAGGCCGCAAACACCACGGGCATGCGAAGGTTGCCTATGAGTACGGCCGATAAGACGTGCACTGGCGCCTACCACCGAGTCACCAGGACATCAGCATCACACGGCCATTCCAGCACCCCCCTGGCATTCCACCCTTGCGTCATCTGCGGTTGATCGGAAGCCGTAACCCCGTATCGATAAAGTTTGGGTGCAGAAACTGAGCTCCAGATTCCGTTCAGCAGCGGGCCGTTCCTCGCCTCCCCTTCGGACTGGAGCCGCTCCGAGTCTGGACACAAGGCCGCAGAGACGTGCTACTCCTGCCTGGTGCGAGACCCGACAGCCCCTGCCGGATACTGTTTGTCGGCTCCCCTCCTATTCGGACCCACTGCATACACGATAGGTCTCGGCCCCAGCACTGTGCAATGCCTTCACGCCGGGGCCAGCAGGTCGGCGTGGAAGTGCACCGCATCTACTTTCTCACAGCGGCTGCGGCTTCATCGAGGCTCATGGGGCTCCTTTAGGCCCTCGACACCGAACTCGGGTGCCGCGAGAGGCTTGGCACTCATCTCCGAGGATCCCGTGATTCTCTCTTCTCTGCTGCATGCCGAGCCCAGCACACGGCGAGCTCGCCCCAGGTGGGTAGGGATAAAAGCACCCGTTTACCCCCTCCCCATTCTCAGCAGCCCACGCTCGCACCAGCACAACCCGCTCCTGACACCCGCAGAAATGCTTTTCCACCTCCTTCTCCTCGTCCCGCTCATCGCTGGAGCTCCGCTCGACCCCCGGCAGGATGCTGCAGCGGCCGGGGCGATGACTGCGTCGTCGCCTCCGACCCCGTCGCCACCCCCTACCCCATCGCCGCCTCCCCCGACGCCCAAGGGCGTTGAGCTCCACCCGTACGACCGCAAGGGCAACGTCATCAAGAACAAGTGCCTTGATGTCCGCGCCGGTTCGTTTACCAACGGCTCGCCGGTTCAGATGTGAGTGTCTCGCCATTGCACCCCCTGTGCCACTCGTCATTCCTCTCCTGTCTTCCTCGCCGCTGAAGTCAGCTACGAGTGCAACAAGACTCCGGCGCAGCGGTGGGAACTCAAGCGCGGCTCGACGCAGGTCCGCGTCGCGGGCACCGAGTACTGCCTGGACGCTGGCAACGGTGAGCACACTGGGGTGAGTGGTCGAGCTGATAGCAGGCCCGTGGTACAACGGCCGCAAGATGAAGATCTGGAAGTGCTACGACAACCTTCCGCAGCAGACGTACTGGTACACAAACGATGGGCGTATCGCGCTCAAGGACAAGGGTGGGTGACCTCTCGTGACGTCGGTGATTGGGTGGTCACCGAGATCGGCAACTTCGGGCCGGCGGCGCCGGCGGGGTGTGTCCGCAGGAACAGAGAACTCACGCTCAGGCCTCTGCCTCGACATGACTGACGGCGGCGCCTATGACTGGAACGTTGTCCAGCTCTGGCAGTGTGGCGACGGCAACACCAACCAGCAATGGTCTGACAGCGCCTAGGCACACACCGAGTGCCCAACTGAGTCGTGTGCCACCGCTACCGTCAAGGACTGTGAAGGACGCTGAAAGAACTCGTGTTAGTATCCATGTGCGCTATGCAGTAGGCTTGTCCCAGGATCTAAGTGTTTGTGAGCGGAAAGTCTGCATATCGGGATTCGGATGTACCTCGGAGGGCTGGATGTTCGTGCTCGGACGGACGCGCCGCAAAGACGCGAGGCCGGCGGGCCCGTGGTTGCGAGCACTCGACTACCATGGACGATGAAGGGCCGGACAGCGACGAATGCATCCAGGCCCAAGACCGTGTCAGATGTCGGTTACTTGCGTTGCGGGGGTGGGACGAGGGCTGATTGGCTGATGGGTCGAGGATGCACTGACGAGGCTGCCATGGGTGGGTCAGACATGAGACAGAGAAGTGCGTTGCATGTCCTGAAGCGGACTGGGTGCGCGGGCGACGACGGACGAACTGATGATGACGGAGGCAATTGATGGATCGTCGGCGCCGGGTGCCCCGGATTGGCGCACGGTGAAGTGATGTGTGGGGTGGAGTGGGGTAGTGGAGGCCAGGGGGGGGGGGAAGTGGCGACGAAGGCATTTTTCGCTTCTCTCTCAGTCTCTCTGGTCACCGACAGTTTACCTCTGTTGCTCACCTAGCAGGTACCCCGGCCTCGCTGACCGAGCTTGATCCCCCCCACTTGACCAGAGGCAACGCTCCCGACGGCGGTTACTCGTCCACCAGGGCCTGAGCACTGTGCGTCACCCCCCACCCCCCACGGGGGGCCCTCCCCTTCCGCATGTCGGATCTAGGCAGGGGCACCGGGCGACGGTCGTAACCACCCCGGTGCCCATCATGCCGTCCATCCCTGCCTCCCCTCTGGACCAGAGCTTCTGCCCAGCTGGTTCCCGCCGGTCCGGCACTGCGGGGCCTGCCGAGCCTCACATGACAGATGTCAGGCGGGCAGGCGCAACGCGGGCACGCTGACAGGCTAGCCTAGAATCACTTCCACAAGACGTATATACAAGCCGGCTCACACGCCAGTTCACACCCCATCCCCTCATCCGATCTCGACCTCGACACATCGACCTCGGCACTGGACATCATGGACTCGAAGCACGTCAACGTCAAGCTCCCGGCCGTCATCAACGACCTGCCGTCCTGGGCACCCGCCGCCGCCCTCGCCGGGTGCGTCCTCTGGTACTACCTCTACGCCTACTTTGTCACCTATGGTACCCTGCGCGACATCCCGGCCCCCTTCCCGGCTCAGTTCTCCAACTGGTGGCTGTTCCTCGTTGTTCGCCGCGGCGACCGCTACGCCACCGTCGACCGCGAGCACAAGAAGCTCGGCAAGATGATCCGCATCGCCCCCAACCACGTCTCGATCTTTGACGACGGCGCCATCAAGCTGATCTACGGCCACGGCAACGGCTTCCTCAAGTCGGACTTTTACGACTCGTTTGTCTCGATCCGCCGCGGTCTCTTCAACACCCGCGACCGTGCTGAGCACACCCGCAAGCGCAAGGTCGTCTCGCACACGTTCTCGCCCAAGTCGGTCCGCGAGTTTGAGCCCTACATGCAGGACAACCTCCACCTCTTTGTCAAGCAGTGGGACAACCTCATCTCCCAGGAGCAGAAGAACCCAAAGTCCAACGGCCAGGCCAAGGTCGACTGCCTCGACTGGTTCAACTACCTCGCCTTTGACATGATCGGTGACCTCGCCTTTGGCGCTCCCTTTGGCATGCTCCAGGCCGGTGCCGACGTCGCCGAGCTCCGCGCGACCCCCGACGCCCCCGCTACCTTTGCCCCCGCCATCGAGATTCTCAACCGCCGCGGTGAGATCTCGGCCACCCTCGGCGTCTTCCCCCAGATCCGCCCCTTCGCCAAGTTCCTCCCCGACCCCTTCTTCTCCAAGGGTATCGAGGCCGTCTCGAACCTCGCCAAGATTGCCATCGCTAGCGTCAAGCTTCGCCTCGACAACCCTCCCGCCGACGCCCGCAACGACCTCCTCTCCCGTCTCCAGGAGGGCCGCGACCACAAGGGCCAGCCCATCGACCGCGAGGAGCTCACCGCCGAGACCCTCACCCAGCTCATCGCCGGCTCGGACACAACCTCGAACTCGTCCTGCGCTCTCCTCTACTACGCGACCAAGACGCCCGGCATCCTCGCCAAGCTCCAGAAGGAGCTCGACGACGCCATTCCCGAGGGCACCGACGTCCCGACCTTTGACATGATCAAGTCGCTCCCCTACCTCGAGGCCGTCTTCAACGAGACCCTGCGCTACCACTCGACCTCGGGCATCGGCCTCCCCCGTGAGGTGCCCCCTGGATCCCCCGGTGTCACCATCTGCGGCCACTACTTCCCCGCCGGCACCGTCCTCTCCGTCCCCACCTACTCCATCCACCACTCGCACGAGATCTGGGGCCCTGACGCCGACGAGTTCAACCCCGACCGCTGGTTCAACCTCACCGCCCGCCAGAAGGAGGCCTTCATCCCCTTCTCGCACGGCCCGCGCTCGTGCGTCGGCCGCAACGTCGCCGAGATGGAGATGAAGCTCATCGCGGCCACCTGGGCCCACCGCTACCAGCCCACCCTCCTCCAGGACGTCATGGAGACCCGCGAGGGCTTCCTCCGCAAGCCCCTTGCCCTCAACATCGAGTTCAAGCAGCGCCACCGCGCCGCCGCCTAAGCGGCTGCCCTCCATAAGTCTCGTCTTGTCTAGACTGGACCGTTCACATCCACCCTCCACATCTCATTCCGTCCCATCACGTTTGGTCACACTGTAAGAAGTAAAAGAAGTCTATGTACTGGACCTATAGGAGCACATGCATAGTAGTGCGCTTGAACGTTTTCGCCAGATCGTGCGCCACCGAGACACTCACCAGTCGTCGCCGGGCGGGGACAGCCCGATGGTCCTCAGTACCGATTGGCCGTGGCCCACTCCGGACACGTTTGTCAGCCTCCCTCTAGGCCCAACGGTGCGTTGCGGTGAGGTACAACTTTACACTTTCAACGCAAGAGGAGATCATGGGGGACCGGTGACCGTAGTTATATATCAGCAAGGGATCTACAGTTCGCTAAGGTTGAATCGTATAACGGTCAGTACACAAGATTCTGATTCCAAATTAGTTCTTGTAGCCTGGGTTCGACTCCCAGTTCGACCTTTTGTTGTTTGCTCGACTATTTTTGTTCTTGTTTACTCGGCAGTTCCACCCCAGCACAGCCATGTACAGTTACATCCAGACATCGGGGGAGTGCCTGCCCATTGAAGCGAGCTGTGGCCCGTCAGTGACGACAGCAGCTTCAACTCGAGGTGTATGCACGGTCCTCTGCCAACCTGCACCGCCTCATGAACGTCACCACGATCCCCATGCCTAGGTCTGCTGATGTCGTGGAACTGCATCACCACACCACCACTCATGCGTCGAGCGCTGACCCGGATCCTTCGGCGCAAGCCTGTGCTGGCCCGGTCCCCAGGGCAAGGCTTCCCGCTCCCGGACGACGTCCTATTCGCCATCCTGGCCCTCCTCCCCGACGACGACATCTTTGTCCTCGCCTGCGTCTGCACCACCCTCCGACGGGTGACGGTAGGTCCCGCTCCTGCGGGCTAACAGCAGGAGGAGCACTGGAAGCGTGTGGTGTGCAGCCGCCACGAGCTGCACCCTACCTCGACATGGGGGCGGCTCTACCGCGGCCTCCAGAAGCCTGTCATCATCAGCTTCGAGCCCACGGGGGCCCGCGTGGAGCGCATCATGACACAGCACCCGCTCACCCACATCGTCGGGGCCCATAGCATAGCACACACCCTCGCGCTAGACACAGAGGGGCGCGCGCACCGCCTCGTCCCCCCGCTGACGGTGACCGAGTTGCTGAGGTGCACACAGGTAGCCGCAGGCTTCTGGACCAAGCTCCTCCTTGCGGGCGGGCGGGCATGGGTTGTTGCCCCATCTTTCGAGGTTAGGCCCCACCCTGCGGCGCTGATGCCAGGGTTTGACGTGGGCGCTGCCCCCGGCCGACGAGTTGCCCACGGACGACGCGCCGGTCGTCCATCTCGCAGCGGGGCGCGAGGCTGCTGCCGCGCTAGATGCTGACGGCCAAGTCTTCTTCTGGCCCCACCTCATCCGCGAGCCTGAGGCGCCGCTCCGCCTCCCGCCCCTCCCAGGCGTGGTGCGGATCGCCACGGCTGCGGGCTTCGTCGCCGCCATCACTGCGGACGGGGAGGTAATGGTATGCGAAGCCAGCGAGGTCAGCATCGCGCAGGCGCAGTGGACGCGCTCGCCGACCAGCTCCCCGATGAACGACACCGGCTCCCTCGTCGCAGGCATGTGCGCAGGGTTATGGGGAGGGTACGTCGCGGTGCTGTGCGATGGGGGACCCGTGTTCGCAGAGGTCGGCACAGTGATCGCGGAGCTACCGTTTGTCATGCCACCGCCGCGCACAGTGGCCATCGCGCCGTCACTTACGCTCGCCCTGGCCCCCCTCGGGCTGCTCCACACCCCGGAGGGCGTGTTCCAATGTCTCTGGCGGCCCAGGGCGCGGACCATCGAGGTCGTCCCCTTCCCGCTGCCTTGTGTGGACGGGCACGAGGCTCAGGTACTCTCGCTGTGCACCGCCGCGGCGCTCGCTGTGGGGAAAGGCATGGTATCCCGGCGAGTGCATCTCCGGGTGCAGACGGGTGGGTGGACCCGGCGAATAGGTGTACTGAGGGCTCGTTAGTACACCAGGGCAAGGAGAGGTTAGCCGCGCGATGAATGGGTTGTGGTCGCTGCCATAGAATGCTGCTGTGCAATTAGTGGCAATGCATATAGAGTCTAAGATCGGCTAGACGGCCATCTCGGCACGTGCCCAGCGCTCCTGCGAGTCCGCAAACCCCTCGATCTCGCGCTCGCCCACGAGGGCAAGCACCGTGGCATGCAGCGAGTTGAGCCCGCCGATGAGGTGCGACAGAGCGATGAGCGCGGTCGCGTAGAGGGTGAACTGCTCCTTATGCGCGGTGTGCCAAGTCAGGTCGCCCTGGAGGCTGAGCAAGGCAGCACGCTCGGTGGGCAGAAGGCCAGTGTCGGGCCCATCATCGTCGTCGTCGACGCTGCGCGTCTTGTCGTTGGCCGTGCCCGCGCGCCGCAACGCGTTACGGTACGTCCGGTGGTACGCGAGGCGCTCGAAGATTGGGATGATGGGCGGCAGGGGCGTGCCCTGCCGCAACGAGTGGCGGAGGATGGTGAAAAGCGAGACCAGGTCGGCGACAAAGGCCGGGTGCATGAGGTCGCTCGTGTCCGAGATGCGCTGGCACCACTGGGGCTCGAGCTGGCTGTACGCCGCAGTGAGGAGGGCGCTGGAAGTCAACATGCTCTCCTGGATGAACAATAGCTTCTCGTACTGCGCGCGGGGCCATGGGCCGCGGAGGGCAGGCTCGAATGCGGCAAACTCGAGGCGCTGCTGCAGTGCTTCGAGGCGCGTAAAGATGCGCAGGAAGTGTCCCCTGTGCTTTGCGCGGCGCTCCGTGGCCTCCAAGTGCTCGGTGCGCGCGGCCTCGATGCTTGTGAGCTCGAGCGCGTACAGGTCTCCTAGGGCGCCGATGTTCTTTGCGATGCCTTGGCGTACGACCTTCTTTGCGCTGATGGGCCGCGGGATCAGGATCATGATGAAGGAGCCCGCGAAGCCGATGATCACCAGCAGCGCGCGCCGCCCAGCCAGGGTGTAGCCCACGCCCTGGTTGGCGCTCTGGACAGTGTGATTGTCGACCCAGGAATAGCCCACCACAAAGGCAATGGTCACCGCCATCATGATGTAGAAGCCCATGACCTGCGGCGGCGCTGCGATGCGCAGGAACAGGAACGGCGCCATGCCGACAACCTGGAGTTAGCCTGCGGCTGGGTGGAGAGAGGGACTCACAAAGGCGGCCGTCACACCGTAAGCGTTCCCCAGACCCCGCTGTGCGCCAATGTACCACAACACCATGCCCATCACGACGCCGACGCATGTCCCCGCCATGCGCTGCACGAAGTTGAACACCTGTTCGCCTGTGAACACGCCGAGGCCCGTCTGCGCCATGATGAGCGCCCACAGCCCGCGGTTCATGTAGTAGAACTCGGCGGAGGCGGGGCCTGCGATGGCGGGCACCCAGAATGCAATAGTCACGATGCCATACTTGAGCGCAAAGATGCCGTTGTTGCCCGATGCTGCGCGCGCCGCGGCGCTCACCACTCGCCCCACCTTCTGGAACGCGTTGCTGGGCGGCCCGGCGTCCGGGTCGCGCGGCTGGTACCGAGGCTTGAGGTCGGCGCCCTTGTCCTCTTCGTTGAGGGTGCTCTCGTCGTCGTCGTTCCCGGCCCCAATGTCGTCTCGTTCGCCGAGGCCGGAGACTTCGCCGTCTGCCGACGAGTCGTTGACGTTCCGCACAACCTCATGCACAAACTTGCCTGGGAACTGAAACTTGTTCTTTGGCGAGCTGAGCTCAATGATCTCGAGGAGCTCGAGCCAGTCGATCAGCGCGACGCAGAAGCCCGTAAGCGTCGCCGTAAACTGGAAGCAGCGGAAGAGGCCGCGCGGGCTCCCGCCTCCAGCCTTGCCTTCCCACTCGAGCAGGCGGCCCGTCTCGGGGTCAAAGTGCGCCCGGAACCGCTCAAGCGCCTGGTTTCTCCCGCTTCCACGGAACTCGGAGAGAGCAGCCCGTAGGCGGATAAGGTTGGCCTGGCGGACCTCGAGCCCGACAAAGGTCTTTGGTGGCTTCTTCCAGCGACTGTTGTTGATCGTGTCGAGGAACTCGATGCCCCCCGCGAACGCTGTCTCAGCGGCAGAGCGCAGACTCTCCGTCTCGGCCTTGAGGTCGGGCAGGAGGTCCTCGAGGTTACTTCCCGCACCCTTCTCAGCAGCAACGATGCTGTCGTACATTGCCTTGCTCCGGCTCGTGGCGTACGGCAACGGATTCTCGACCTGCGCCTTGAGCGCGCGGTCGCGTTCGTCGACCATGCCGACGACGGTCCCTAGCCCCATAGATGTAGCGAGGAGCTCACGCGTCTTGTTGACGACCTCCAGGAGCTGGCCGGGCGAAATACGTCCGCGCGTCACCTCGAGTTGGAGCATCTTCGACTGGCCCTCAAGCCCGCCATATGCCGCGATGAACGTTCTGGCCAGCCCGCGTGCCTCTTCTGCGAGCGCGTGCCACTCCTCATGCTGGGTGGGGTTGGCATCAAGGATGCGGTTCTGGAGCTTGAGAAGCGCCAGCATCGGGTTGTAGGTCCCCTGGATGAGACCGGCGAGGATAAGGTGGCTCAAGCTCTGCGGGAAGAAGAGGACCGCGCACGCGATTGCAATAGCCATGTACGCGGCGGCAGGAGTGATGAGCGTCGTGGCGAGCATGTAGTACGCTGATGGGAACAGGGGCCCAAACGTGCAGTTCATGTCCAGCAGAATCGTCCCAAAGATGGCGAGCAGCGTGAGCTTGGGCTTGGTCGCCCTGAGCCACCCGAAAAAGTACGCGCCAAGGAAGATGAAGACGCCATGCACTGCCGAGGTGGCCGGGTCGAGGAACGCGCCCTTGAAGATGGCGCCCTGCACCGCCCTGCGGGGATCGATACCGGCCGCCTGCGCTTGCGCCTGCGCGCCCTGCATCGCGGCCTGGAGGCGCGCGGGGTCGCGAACGCTCAGGCCGGCTGCCCACGCCGCGACGCCCCAAGCCCATCCAAGGAGCATGCCGAGGCCGAGGGTGATGAGGGCGAAGATGAGAATCGAGACGGGCATCATGGGCGGCAGCATGGTACACGCGATGAGGGCGAAGAACGTCGCGGCGCTCCCGAGTGCATCGCTCGCTATCGTCAGCCACCGCCAAACCGGAGCGCACCGGGCCGAATAACCATGAGGAGCGTGGCCACGAAGAGCGCAATCATAGAGCGCGCCCAATTCTTCCATGTCCGCCGACTCTTGAGCGCCATGAGCAGCCATGAGGGGAGGATGCTAGCAAGCTTGCTCTTTGGTGCAGATGTTGCGGTCGTGGTCGTGCGCCGGGGAGGGGTGGGGGTCGGAGCGAAGGCAGAGGCGGAGGAGGGCGATCGATCACGTCTGTGCGCGGGATCGGCGCCACCGCCATTGGCGTCCGTGCCCTTC
>JAMALN010000895.1:0-15414 GCA_023630115.1 Cutaneotrichosporon sp. PK4640 | reverse complement strand
CAGTAGGAGGACAACATCACTCTTTGGCATAGATCGCATGCGGCATATGAATGTCTCCGTTCTTGCAGCGCGTGATGAGCACACAGGGCCAATACCGGATATCGCGCTGCTTACTCAGATGACGTTGTTGCCCAGTTTCTGTCTGGGCCAGCTGTTGTTACTCTGCCAAGTTGCCATCCTGAGTGGAACAACAAGGCGAAAGCCGATCCGGAGATGCCCTGCCTTGATAAGCGCCGGGCAAATACCCGGCCGGCAACTAGCGGTGCCTCTTCATCATCGCTCGTCTGCCTGGCGCCCGCGCCAAGTCGTGCTTGGGAGTGGGCAGGGGGGCGCATGCAGCGACACGGCGGCGTTGGATGAACGCGGAGACTCTCACCTCACCACTCTTCCTCTTCTCACATCATCCACTCACACAATGACAATTATCAAGGACAACACCGTGTGGGAGTACACCAAGGCCGGGCGCCTCTCGGCCACTATCAACCAGGCGACCCGCGAGATTCCCGAGCCCGGCCCCAGCGAGCTCGTGATCAAGGTCCGCGCCGCGGCCCTCAACCCCGTCGACGAGCAGCTGTGCGCCCCCCTCCGTCCGAGCTAACAGCAGCGCGCAGTCCCCGCCCTCGCTCCTCTCCTTCCTGGGCTGCGCGATCCCCTCTCCCTCCTCGCCCCTCGTCCCGACCTCGGACTTTGCCGGCGTCGTGCACGCCTCCAAGAGCGCAGCGTACAAGGTCGGCGACGAGGTGTACGGCCAGCGCTTCAGCGCGGACGGGAACGGCTTCCTGGCCGAGTACGTCAAGGTCGAGGCGAGCGCGCCGTTCGTCGTCAAGCCCAAGGGGCTGGCGTGGACCGACGCGGCCGCCGTCCCCCTCGTCTACAGCACAGTGTATGACGCGCTCGTCGAATGGGGCCGCCTGCCCTTCCTCAACGGCGGGGGGGCGGGGCTCAGCGTCCTCGTCCTCGGCGGGAGCAGTGGGACGGGGCACGTGGCCGTGCAGCTCGCCAAGAAGATGGGGTGCAATGTCGTGGCGAGCTGTTCCGGCAAGAACGCGGAGATGGTCAAGGAGCTCGGGGCCGACGAGGTGGGTCCTAACTCGGCGCATCTGACACCAGGTCATCGACTATACGAAGCAGCACGTTCCGCAGGCTGCGTTGATGTCGCAGTACGCGCCGTACGCCGTCGTCCTCGACTGCGTGGGCGGCACGGGCCTGATCCCGCACCTCGACCACCTGCTCCTCGACAGTGCGGCGCGCCCCGAACTGGGAATCTACGTGACCATCGTGGGGGACAAGACGTCGCGCGATGCCATGGGCGGCGCCGCGACCAACTGGTACACGCCCGCACAGGCGATCCGGACGGCCATGGGCGGGCTCAACGACATCCTCCCCCGCTGGACACGGAGCTGGACCGGCAGGCGGTACGCGTGCATCAAGCTTGACCCGACGAAGGAGAAACTCGAGACGTATGACAGGTTCCTGAAGGCGGGTGGGAAGGTTATGGTGGATGGGGTGTGGGGCTTTGGGGAGGCACGGGAGGCGTACGAGCGCCTCGAGAGTGCTAGGGCTAAGGGGAAGGTTGTGGTCGAGGTGTCCAAGGAGTAGTGGGATGCAAGGCGTCAGAAGAATATATGTATCCATGAACTTGCAGCAGCCGGAGGGCGGAGCTGAGGCGCATCTCCTGGGCTGACTTGCTCGCATCGACCTGTGCGGAGCCGACCTACAAGGTCACCTCCAAGGGAGGGCGCCAGAGGGGATATCCCACATATGATCAGGAACGTCAGCTGCTGTACGTCAGCTACAGCAAGAATGTGCCAGCTCACCAGTGGAACAGGTCAGCACCAACTTGTCAGTGATGTGCGTTTCTGAGAGCAATGGTGATACATGATGGGGCTACTTCTTGCTGCCGTCAGCTGGGCACTAACGCTGGAGCTCACGCATCTGATGGCGCGACGTTCTCGGCGCTAACCGGCGTCCCCGCAGGCGGCGTGGCTGGGTCAGCCGCCTTCCCCGCGACCTGTGCGACGTTGGCCTCCTTGGGCGGCGGGTTCGGCTTCTCCTGCTCGGCGGCCTTGCCGTCCTGCGCCTTCCAGTCAATCACGGGCTTGGTGCCGTCGGGCGAGGGGCGGAGGCCGGTGACCTGCTGCAGCGGCTCGTTCCAGATGTACACGCCCGAGACGACGCCTGGTGTCAGCTCCCGAGGATCGCAGAGCTGGAAACTGGGCCGCAGAAGCTGGTACCCACCGACACCGGCCGCGAGGAGGATGGGAACGAGGCGTCCGCTCATGATGTGGGAGATGGAGGGCTGGGTAGATGCTGTTGCTTGGCATCGCTCGTCGTCTCTCGTCATGGTCGTGGTCGTGAGGCATCGGACATTTCTCGGGGTGGAGGCGGAGAGGGTGAGATCTCCGCGGTCGCCCGAGGTGGAGGTGAGTCAACTGGGTGAGGGAAGGAAGGCGCGTCTCGATCATCTCGTGTCTCTTCCTCTTCATCTCTCATCAACATGTCTGCCGCCGGCTCACCACAAGATAAGGCCCAAGAGAAGGTGCCAGACCCCGCAGTGCCAGTATGTCTCCTTCAGCTCACAAATCCCGCCCACAAGCTGATCCCAGCTCCTCGTCGCCGAGATGTCGGACGTGCGCCACCTCGCGCGCCTCCTCCGCGGCGTGGGCCTCAAGCACGTAAGCTCCCCTGAACGTCGAACTCAGCTTACGCAGAACGCGGTAATGACCGTCTCCGAGGCCGGCTTCGAAGTCACCGTCGAGGAGGTCAAGAGCCTGTGCGCGACGGCGTGGATCCCCACCAACGTCTTCGACGCGTTCAGCTGGACCGGCGAGCCGGCGTGCTTCGAGATCTCGCTCGACGCCATGTTACAGTGTCTCAACATCTTTGGCAATGCGGGCGCCGGCGGCGGCCCGTTACCCGCTGCGGGGAAGAAGAAGAAGCGCTGGGCGGGGGAGGGGGAGGAAGAGGAGACGGAGTGGCGCGCCTCCAAGGGGCGGAGTACGGGGATGCGGATGACCTGGGTCGGGCCGGGGTACCCGCTCAGCATCATCCTGTAAGCTAGGAGAGGGGTACCGAAGCTAACAGCAGACGCGACGACGCCAAGGGCCCGGTGACGAACTGCGAGCTGTTCACTCTCGAGCCGGAGGAGCTCATGAACCAGCCGTTCAACGACGACAACCGGTGAGCTGACTACTCGTCGACTTTAGCTGACATCAGCGCGGTGTATCTCATTATCAAGGTCCGCTAAGGCCTTAGACAAGCTGACAGCAGGCCGAATGGTTCCGCGACGCCCTCCTCGACCTTCCTCCGTCCTGCAACCGCGTCACACTCCGGGTTCTCCCACCCGAGCACGGCGCGCTAGTGGCCGACACGACGCGCTCCTCCCGCGACCGTGCGATACGCCGCAACACCGTCGGCCAGTTCACCGTCTACGCCGAGGGCGACTTCGGCAACGTCCAGGTGAGCTTACCGGAATACAGCAAGGTGACAGCAGTTCGACTACCCCAACGACCGAGAGGTAATGGACTCGTTCGAGTGTACCAGCAAGTGCGAGTACAGGTGAGCTAGAGCCGAGCGCCGTCAGCTGACAACAGCTACCACGCATCGCACATAGCTCTTCTCGGCCGCGCGCTGCAGCATGCGCTCAAGGTGTGCGTGCAGATCGAGGAGGAAGGGTTCCTGTGCGTGCAGGTCATGCTCCCGCTGCCAGAGGGGTTAGCGGAGGGGATGCACAACGGCATCCTTGAGTTCAAGGTGGGTCTAGTCCAACTGTGTCACTTGAACCATCAGCTGACGACAGATGAACGCGCTGGAGGACGAGGATGATGAGTGATAGGAAAGTGTCCCCGAGAATGGTGGGTCCCAGCTGCAGGCGCACCTAAGAACCACGACATACGAGTAGATCTGCTAGAGCTGTTGACAATCTGTCTGTATGTATGCATGTACGCGTGTCGCCTCCGAAGGTATAGACGGGGACGAGGTGCGTATAGCTACGACCTCCGTCCACTGTCCGCGCGCGATGCGCCAGCTCTCAAGGCTACAGATAAATTACGACACTCAACCTCTCCCTCTCTCCTTCCCGCATCACAGCGATAAGGGTACAGGTACATGGTAGCCGTGCTCTCTGCTCCGCTCAAAAGTTGAGCGCGTCCTCGTGCTTCTGCTTGGGCAGCTTGGCGACCTCGGGCTTGACGATCGCGAGGAGGTTCTTGGCCGCGTCATTGTTGGAGTTGAGCCGCAGCACGAGCTTGAGGTCGGCATCGGCCTCGCGCCACTGCTTGAGGCCCACGCGCGCCAGCGCACGGTGGTAGATGGCCTTGACGTTCTTGCCGTCCTTGTTCAGGATGTGCGAGCAGTCCGCTTCCGCCTCGGCGTACCGCCCAACCTTGTTGAGCGCCAACGCCCGGTTCGTGTAGTAGACCGTCTTCTTGCCGTCGAGGCTGATTGCGCGCGTGTAGCACCGCACCGCCTCGTCGAACAGCTCGTCGTTGACAAATACGTTGCCCGCGCTCTTCTCCTGCGCACCGAGCTCCTCCGTCCACCGGTCCATGCACTCGGTCCACGCCTTGGACTCGCGCCCGCCGCGCCGGCGCGCCGTCTGCTCCGTGAGCCGCCGGTACAGGGCTACGGGGTGCACGGCCTCGAGCGCCTCGATATCCTTCTCGTACCTCGCGTACTGGAACGGCGAGTTGGACACGGCGACCTTGTGCAGGAGCTATTGTTAGCGTGGCCAAACGAACGCGTACCTTGACATAGTGACGAAACGTCAGGACAATGGCCGTGTTGCGCACGCCCGACTCGGCCTTGGCCCACTCCTCAGGAAGGTAGACCTTGCGCTCCGGCTTCTTAATCGCCTTGGGAGGGAGCTTGACCGTCTTGTTGCGCCCCTTTGCGCGCCCAGTCGCCACCCTCCGCCCATTCTTGCCGTTCGGCACGCCCACCACGCTCGCCGTTTCCGACTGGTCGTCCTCCTCGTCGAGCTTGAGCGCGACCTCTAGCCCCTCTAGGGCCGCGGGTGCGTTCGTGCTTGGCCCGTAGCGGGAGATGACGCTTGGGTCGTCGGCGCCAAGCTCCTTCAACCGCCATCGGAGGTGCTCCTCCACGGCTAGGACGTCGGTCATCTGGGGATGGGGGAAGACCTGCGGGCGGCGCATCTCGGGTGGTGTGGGCTTCTTGGGTATGTGCACAAAGCCCTTGCCGCCCATCGGGATGTTGGCCGGCCGCTCGTCCTCGTCGATGCCAATGTCGAGCGTCAGGTCCGAGTCTACGCGTCTCGCTCGTTCTTGCTCTGGCGACTCGATGCCGCCCGACCACCCGTCCGCGACGTGCGTGTTCGCAAGGCTCGCCGGCAACAGCCCCACCGGTGCTTTTCGTTGCCGGACGGCGGCATGCAGACACACGGGGCACGCGATTAGTTGACACAGACATGCGGCGTGGTCGTCGTCGTCCGGAGGCGCACCGTGTGCGGGCGCGAGGTCGTGCGTGCACACGCCGTCGCGGGGCAGACCTGGTGTTGCCCCGGGTGGTTGTTGCGCACCTAGCCCCCCAGCGCCGATCGCAGCTGCTGCGGACTGCATCGCTCCACCGCCCTCGCCTCGCCCTTCTGGGATGAGCCGCCCCGTGAGCCGGCGCTCCATTTCAAAGTGGAGGTTGCGCAGCATTTCGGTCATGAACAACTTGTCGAGCTGCGGGCCGCCGTGCACGATCTGTCTGCGCATGCCCTGCGGGCTGGCGCCGGCGAGGATCAACGAGATGATAAAGGCCGGGATAGAGTGCGTAAAGACGTGATGGAACGCCTCGTTCCTGCCATCAGCCACCACATCGCGCATCGCACATCTTCCGCGCCCGTGCCCGTGCGGGACGCAACGCACCAACACGACTCGACCCAGCAATCAAACTCGCGGCGCGCAAGGACGGCGAGGTCGTCCACGACGCGCGCGAGCTCTGGCTCGCTCATTCTCTTGGTACGCGCGCCCTCGTCGGACGAGGGTACGTGCTCGCCGCGCGCGGGCCAGCGGCGGTGCAAGGGGCAGCTGGGGCCGGCGACGGCGTTCGTGTCATCGTCGTCGACACTGCCGTCGGTATCCGAGTAGTCACCACTGTCATCGACGACGTGCACGGTTGAGGCGGGGCGGAAGGGCTCCTGATGTCGCCCGGGGAGTTGGAGAAGGGGAAGAGTGGGAGGAGGGGCGGGCTGCTTGTACTGGTTGGCAGCTGCTGCGAGAGATTCAGGCGTCATCTCTGGGAGGACTGGGGGAAAGAGAGATGCGCCTCCCTGGAAAGCAGAGAGGCGCAGGTGCGCGGGTGGAGCTGGAGGCATGACCTGGATGGCATGCGTCTGCCTGCGCTGGTGGATGGGGGGATGAAGAGGTGTGGGAGATGGAGGATGTGACTGGGAGCTTGGAGTTCGGCGTTGAGCGGCGGCGAGCGTACCTCTGGCGATGAGCGTGGGGAGTGGAATGGTGGGAGGCGAGGGGTGACGGGACTATTTTCATCAATTACACGCTTTTATTTCCACGTGGTCACAAGTACAGTGTTGGGTTGTGACTTCTAACCTCGCGTTCGCGTTCGATCCTCACTGCAAGACTCTCTTTCATCGACATCCACTTCCCATCCACCTCTGCCCTCACTCCCTCGTCCTCAAAATGGTATACAACGGAGGTGCGTAGCAACTCTCGCCGAGGTTTTGGCGCAGCGCAGCGCATTACTCGCCCTCGATAGCTCGTAACCTGGCGACGTGAGCTAACAACAGACGAGGTGTCGGCCGTGGTTGTCGACTTTGGCTCGCACACCACGCGCGCAGGCTTTGCCGGCGAGGATGGACCGCGCGTTGTTACGCCGTCGTTCTTCGGCTACCAGAACGTCGAGGAGGAGGGCGAGCCATCCGCGACCAACGGCGATGGCGACGACCCGATGGATGGCGGCGCTCCGGTCAAGAAGGAGAAGGGCAAGCGGAAGTTCTACTTTGGAGACGACGGCGTGAGCGTCTGGCGCAAGGACATGGAGGTCGGGAGCTTCATGGTGGACGGCATCGGTGCGTACAGCTCACGATGCGTTGCCACAAGCTAACATCAGTGAACGACTCCGAGGCCGCGGGCAAGATGCTCTCCTACGTTCTGCGGAACCGGATGGGTGTCGACCCGACTGAGCACCCGCTCATGCTGACCGAGCCGGCATGGAACACGCCCGCCGCGCGCGAGATGCTCACGCAGCTCGCGTTCGAGGGCGAGGGCGTCCCCGCGCTCTACTTTGGCTCCTCGGGTGTCCTGTCCGCCTTCGCGGCGGGCAAGCCGACCGCGCTCGTCCTCGACGTCGGCTACGCCAACTCGTCCACCGTCCCCGTGGTGGAGGGCTACGCGCTGCGTGCGGGCACGATGCACCAGCCCCTCGCGTCGAGCCTCATCCTCGCCCAGCTCCAGCACCACTTCCAGACGCCGACGCCGACTCGCTCGTTCCCCCTCTCCCTGCTGCCTCGCCAGCTCATCGCCAAGCGCGACACCTCTGTTGAGCCCGGCGCCGAGCCCCACCCCGGCCTCCGCGGGGACCGGGGAGAGGGCACGACCGCGTCGTGGCGCGCATGGGCCGAGCAGGGCGTCGTCGAGAACTGGAAGGAGGCGTGCTCCGAGCTGGTCAGCGCCCGCGGCTTCGACTTCAAGTCCGCCACCAACCTCCCCCAGGTCCTGTACGAGTTCCCGGACGGGTACCAGCAGTACTTTGGCGAGGAGCGGTATCGCTTCACCGAGATGCTCTACGACCCGAAGAACTACTTTGACCAGGTGAGCTCGCGAGGATCTCCCCAGCTGACGCCAGTCGTACGAGCCTCCGGCACTGCTGCGCGCCACGCCGTCGAGCGACCACTCGCACTCGCTCAAGGACGCCGTGCCGCTCTCGCAGCTCGTGCACGACAGCATCATGGCGTGCGATGTGGACGTGCGCGCTGCCCTCCTGCAGAACATTGTCGTCGTCGGCAACACGAGTCTGACGCGTGGTCTCACTGAGCGCCTGGACGTTGAGCTTGCCAACCTTATGCCCAGTGTGAGTGAACGGATGGAAGAGCCAGCTAGCTCGGCCGCTACTGCACAGCTGACAGCAGCAAAAAATCAAGATCCACTCGCCCTCGATCCCGTACGAGCGCAAGTACTCGGCGTGGTTGGGTGGCTCGGTGCTCGCGTCGCTCGGCACATTCCACCAGCTCTGGGTGACCAAGGACGAGTACGAGGAGCACGGCATGAACGTCGTGCACCAGCGGTGCAAGTGAGCTGTGGTAGTGGTCTGTATTCCTATTATGTAGACGGTAGATGCAAGGTAGTCTAGGCAAGATATGTGGCCTCTGGCCCATCGTAGGGGTCCCAGCGCGTCTCCAGAGCGAACTGCTGTGCCCCCACTTCGATGGCGTACGTCTCGGGATCTAGGAAACGCACGCGTTCACGCACGAGTCGCAGTATGACGGGCACAGGCACCCATCGGCATCGGTGGCTCGCGAACCCCGAGCGGAGCATGGTACGCACGACTGCGCGCCCGATATCTAGGGACGGCGCGTCGGGCATGAGCCCAAAGTTGTCCGTGATGGCGCGCCGCCCTCCGACGAAGGTATACCGCGACGGCCGGCGCTCCAGGGCGGGATGCACGAACGCGTCCTCGGCCTCGACGAGCCACCGCAGCCACTCCCCATCCCCCTCCGCCCTCTCCTGCTCGATCGTCTCCGGATCCCGCCCCCACCCCAGCTCGACGCCCTTGCCAGCCCCGAACCGCGCCCACCGGTCCAGCGCGAGCATAAAGTCCCCCACGAGCGTATCGCCGAAGAGCATCCCCACCTCCTCCCGCGCGTCGGGGATGCCCGCACGCTTCGCCCGCCCCGGCAGGCTCCCCGGCTCGAGGAGGTGGACGACGTACTCGTCCGGGCCGGCCTCGTACCGCTCCAGCCGGAGGTGGGGGATGCGGCGGTGGATCCCGCCGTCGACGGCGAGGGCGACGCGCCGCATCGTCGGCAGCGCGTTCAGGTCCCCCCGCCCGTCGGGGGCGAAGACGATGAGGTCGGGCAGGTGCGCGCGGATGTGCAGCGCCTGCCCGTTGGTGAAGCTGTCCCGCCAGCCGGGGAGGTAGACGCGCACGGAGTGGGCGGAGAGCGCGCCGGCGTCGATGGCGGCGGAGAGGCTGTGCCCCGGCGCCAAGAACGAGGGGTAGCCGTAGTAGAACTGGTCAGCTAAGCAGGGAGGGAACCCACAGTGTCCGGGCCCCAGACCATGTCGACCACCCTGGCGCGGTGGACCATCTCGCGCGTCCCCGGATCCGGCGCGCCGAAGGACGCCGGGGCGTCCGCGTGTGCCCGCACCGTCCGCGGAAGCCAGGTCTTGGCCGGGAGGCCGAGGGGGCCGGCGCGTACCGCGTCGTCGGCGCTGTGGCCTAGCTCCAGCCGGATGTGGGAGGCGAGGAGGCGGTCCGCGCGCGCGTTGAAGTCCCGGCTTACGAGGCGGAGGGGGAGGAGCGTGCGCCGCTCGACGTGGGAGAGGATCTCGTCCACGATCGTGGGGAATGCTGAGGCGTCCATCGCGACATTGGAGTGAGATGGTGATGAATGGAATGTAATGCATTCAGGATGTAAACGTGACGCAAACAACTTGCTACGGGGCTATAATTCCGAAACGCCGGGGGTGTGGCAGCTACCAAAGAGGGGCTCCTCGCTACCAACAACGCCGTTGTCGCTATCCTAGGACGCTTGCACGCCACCTGCGACGCCAGAACGGCACCCTGGGGTGTTTTCTGTCGTGCAAGAGGCCTACGGAGATGGTATCAAGTAGGTCACCGTATACTGGCTTGGGGAGCGTCTCAGACCACCTCTTGAGCTCTGAGGCGGCCTCTTGCGCGAGGAGAGCCCCTGTGGACGATGCAAAGACTTTGAAAGCGTAATCTTGGCCTGGGGGGAGCCTCTTGCGCTTGTCAATCCCTGGGCGGGCCAGGACGTCAAGGGCGCGGGCTCGGAGCTCGTCGGCGTCGCGCGCAGGCTGGCGGCCGCGGAGCCGGGCCTGCGCTGCTTGCGAGAAGAGCGACAGCACCGTCACGTCGACGTCAAAGTTGCCGAGGGCTTCTTGGTAGGGGGCAGAGCGGAATCGCACGTCGTTGCGGCGGTCGGAGCCGACGATGGTGGGCTCGATCTCCACGGTAGAGTTGCGCAGGTGTGCAAGACTGCGAGCGACGGCGAACTTGACCACGTCATGGCGGTGTACGAGCCCGTAACCTCGCAGGGCGGGGCAGAGCTCGTCATGCGCGATGGTGGCGAGTTTGCCGCACATGCGTGTGCACGTCTCCCGCGAGTCATGCAGGCTCCTGAAGGTGACACCCCAAGCGGCGGCGGCGTTGGAGACTTCCATGCGCGAGGCAAAGGGGAAGACTTCTAGCCAGCGGCGGCCCGTGGGTGAGCAGTTCTCCATGTACGCCGTCTGCTGGGCCAGGGAGAGGCGAGGGAAGAGGGCTGCGGCGTAGGCTTGGAGGGCTTCCATCGTCCGGGCGTGCTGGGTGCGTTCGTCGGCAGCGGCGGCGGCAGGAAGGGCGTCGTCGGGCTCGCCGGGGGCGTCCTCGTCGCTGTCGGCGTCGGGGAAGGTGTCAGCAGCGTCCAGGCCCACGAGCTGAGGTGCAGGCCTGCGCAGGTACTGCAGGGCGGCTTGCGTGGCGGCGTCGCGGGCGATTGGCGAGATGCGGGCGTGCGAGAGGACTCCGAGGCCGCCGAGGCGGGTAGGGAGGCTGAAGACGGCGTCTGCGATCTCTGCTTGCAGGGCCGACTCGTCGTCCTGTGCGAGCCCGCGCACGCGGCGCAGTTGGGCCCAGAGGACGGTGTCGAGGTGGCCCCACATGTCAGCGAGCCCAGCGGGATCGAGGGAGCGGAGGAGGTGGCGGAGCTCGTTCTGGAGGCAGTATCGGAGCAAGAGGAGAGCGTCCTGGTGGGCCAGGTGGCGGAGGTGGCTCAGGCGAGTTGCGAGGCTGTCAATCTTGCGCTGGAGAAAGGCGCGGCGGGCGTGGAGCGGCCCCACCGCGGTGCCGAGGAGTTCGAGGCCGTTCTGCAGGATGTCGGTGGTGGAGCGTGTCGAGGACTTGGAGGTGTTGAGTCGGAGAGGGCATCCCAGGTCTTGTAGGACGTCCTTGACCTCGAGGATGTCGACGGGACGGCGTGAGAGGATGTACCAGTCGTCGAAGTAGCCTAGAATGAGCACGCCGTCACCGAGAGAGGCGCCAAGGGCTTCCATGGTGTCTCTGACGGCGACGGAGAAGAGGTAGGGGCCAAGGGGGCACCCTTGCCGCACGCCTTGCGAGGAGACGATGCGGTGGCCTTTGCCGAGGAGGAGAGCTGACGGGGAGCCGTAGGCCCAGCGGGCGAGCCGCAGGAGGGCAGGAGCGTGGGTGGCGACGGCGTTGGCGAGGTGGCGGCGATCGAGCTCATTGAAGGCGTTGGAGAAGTCGAGCGACGTGAGGTAGTTGAAGGCCTGCCGCGAGCAGGCTCACTCGACGGCCAGCGTGATGGGCTCGACGCCTCCCTTGGTGCCGACGCCGAACTGGGTGTCGAGGAGGGTGTCGCGGAGACGGGCTCGCCGCAGGCTGGCTTTGCAGATGAGGCGGTAGAACAGCTCCCCGACGGCGATGGGCCGCACGCCGTTGCCGGCCTTGGGGAGGGGCACCAGCCTGGCTGCGCAGAGGACTCTGGAGCCCTCGGCGTCGCCTGCAAGGGCTCTCGCCGTGAGCTTGTGGAAGAAGGTGGCAAAGTCGGGGACGCGGAAGGCGATTCTGAGGAGCGGGACGGTCCATCCCGAGGGGCCAGGGGCGGTGTCGTACTTGAAGGAGCGGAGGGCGAGCTTGATGGCGGCCTTGGATGGAGCTTTGCGCGGGACGTGGTCGGGGACGCCGCTGAACGGTTGCTCTGGTCCGCGCGGGTGTTGGGCTTGCAGGGTGGCCGTCAAGTTGGCGTCAGCGGTGAGGCGGGCGGCGGTTGAGGAGAGGGCCCTGCTGGCACTGCCGAGGCGGCCTTGGCGGACGAGGCGGCGAGCTGCCGCCGGGTCCCCCGGTGGCGTGTCGCCGTCGGGGCCCGAGGGGAGGGTGTCGTCGTCGGCTCGCACGTCGGTGTCGGGCCTGACGGCGGCTGCGGCCGAGGGCCACGGCACGTCTGGGTACTGGGAGAGCCTGGCTTTGACGCCGAGGCCGTCTGGCGGGCTGGGGCTGCGGCCTGGGGCCAGGCCGAGCTTGGGGATGGAAAGGAGATCAACCAGGGCGGCCTCGGACTCGGTTTCGAGCCAGCGGCGAGCCATTCTCTGCGGATGCACCGCATGAGGGCTTGCCTGTGGGGGTATGGGAGGGGCTTCCACGTCGTCGGCAAGTCCTCCAGACGCAGGTACTGGAGGTAGGCCTCGTCCTCGTCGGGTGGCGGCGGCACGTCGGCCTCGGGCTGGGCGCCCAAGGCCGGGGTGCAGGCCCAGACCCGGCGGTGAGCGGCACACGCCGCCGCGGACGTGAAGGTCTGCCGGCAGGAGGGGCAGGCTACGAGGCCAGTGCGGAAGAGGGAGCCCTCGGAGAGGCTAACGGACGGGTGCGCGGCGCGGAGGTGGGTGTTCAAGGAGCGGACTGGGTATTGGATGTTGCAAACTGGGCAGGGGGTGGATAAGGGGACGGGCCCTGCTACTCTGAGCTCGTCGTCGTCCTCCGGCTCGTCGTCCGAGGAGTCAGACTGCGCAGGCAAGCGGGCCGGCGGTGGCGGGGAGGGGAGGAAGTGATGAATGGAGATGTTGCACGAAGAGATGCGTCGGCATACCGAGCTGTGACGCCATCGCTGGGGGCGTCGGGGGTGGCCGACGCGCCGTTGCTGAGTCGCTGCATCTACAGGCCCGCTGCTCACGCGACACAACCACGTACAACAACTTCATCACTCGTCTGAGAGGGTAGGATGCATCAGTGCAGTGCCGAGGGCCTTGGGTGTGCCAGTGATGGTGACCACGCACAGACCGTGTGCCACTCACCCGCCACTCGCCACCCAGAGTCCAGTCACCCAGGCACAACACCAATATTTGCCCAACACAACATCCCTCTCATCTCATCATCAACCATGGCACTCACAGAGCTCGGCGCAGAGCTGGGCATACGCGCCGGCCGAGCGCGCTTTGCACGGGGCACAGCCTCGAGCCCGATCTCGGTATCGAGCGCGATATCGGCGCCGTCCTCGCGCGCCAGCACGCCCTCGCCACTCCCGTCACCTACCGACTCTCCGTCCGCGTCGCCTCCCCTCAGCTCCACCCCTCCCCCTGCCGCCTCTCCCACTGCTCCTACTGTCGCTCCGCCCCCTCCCACCACACCGTCCAGAACCCGCGCCGTGCCCGTGTACTCTCCCCTCGCCGCGACGGCCAACACGCCGCCGCGCTCCCCGGCGCGAATGTACAAGATCCATCCCTTCTTCGTGCGCCGCGCCGCGCCGACACCACACCAGCCCCGCTGCATCGCCGACTACACCAGCACCAGCGAGAGCGGGTCAAGCTTCAGCGAGGCGTCGGACTCGTTCACTATGGGCTCGCCGCTCGACTCGCCTCACTCGCCCCTCGACATGCGCTCGGCCGCAGCCCAGCCGTCGCCTATACCTTCCACCCGCGCCATGCCAGCACCAGCGCCAGTGCCGGCACCTGCGCCGGAAGACAGCGCGAGCCGCCGCGCACAGCGCCTCATGGCTGCCATGAGGGCACGGAAGGCCGCACGTATGGCGTCCACCGCCAACCCGAGCATGGACGCCGACGAGATCGCCGAGGCGATTGCTGGACTTAGCCTGGACAGGGCAGTGACCGCGTCGACGATTGCACGGGGCGTGTCTGCGGTGCCAGCCGATCATGCAGCCGACAGCGACGTCTTCACCGGGGGGAAGACCGTGGAGAAGGCCGAGGAGGCATCAGGTTCCACGGCTGCCAGCCCTCCACGGTCGCGGTCGCCCCGAACGCGCGTCGAGCCCTCCGAGCAGCCCTACTTCTCCATCTCCCGCCCACTAGCGGGCCACTTTGACCGCCCACCGAACGTCGTGTATACACGCGACGCAGAGGAGGCGGACGACCTGGTCTCGTGCCTCCGCGGCCCACTAGGGTTTGACCTCGAGTGGCCACCACCTGGCATTGGACCGGTGCTCACGCGCCAGAACAAGGACGGGAGCATCAAGCACTACCGCGCGGGCAAGTGGGACGCGAGCGCGAAGAAGTACGTGTGGCCGCAGGGCCGTACCGCCGTCGTCCAGATCGCGGACGCTCGGACCGTTGTCGTCTACCATCTGCCCATAGACGGCGTACTCGGCCCAGGCATCAAGGCCGTGCTGAACGACCCCGAACGCCTCAAGCTCGGCGTCAACATCAACATGGACGCGCGGAAGATGCACCGCGACGAGCTCATCGAGAACACGTCCGGCCTCCTCGACCTGTCGCACATTGCACACCTCATCGATCATGAGATCTGGACCCGCTCGGCGCGGCTCATCAGCCTCGCGCGCCTGACGCAGCACTACCTTGGCGTCCCGCTCGACAAGACCGAGGGCATCCGCGAAGGCGCGTGGAGCAACGACCTCAACGCCGAGCAGATCGAGTGTACGTTCCCGTACAGGTGAAGCTGATAACAGACGCGGCCAACGACGCATACGTTGGTGTGCTGATCTACAACGCGATGGTGCGGCGCGCAGCCGAGCGCGGGCTGCACGACGAGCTCAAGAGCCTGGAGCAACAGATCGCCATCCCGCAGTTCCCAACAGCCTCCTACAAGCTCGCCGAGTCCACGCGGGACCATCCCGCTGTGGTAGCTGCCACACGCGCCGGCGCCAAGCCGCGGCACACGCTTGCACTGAGCCTTTTCGTCGCCGGCGGAAGCGTGAGCGAGCTGGCGTCGTCGCTCAAGATCTCGACGCGCACGGTACAAGGATATGTGGCCGAGGCGGCGTTACTGATCCCACCGAATGAGTACGAGGGCTACGGCGAGCTTGCGGTGCGTCTGTGTGAGGCGTTCCCCATCGACTCGTATCCCGCCGTTCGGCACGTCGAGTTCTTCAGGAGGCTCCGCCGCATCGCGAGCGCGGCGGATCATGAGGAGCGCGTGCCTGTGCACCAGGTGCACGAGTACGAGTGGGGGCCGGACTATTAGTCGGGGTTGTGACTTGTACTCCACTGTATACATCCATGTGATACACTACATTTATATATTCTGGGATCAGCTCTGCCCAGCTGGGTGACCCACCTACTCGGCCTTGCGGCCCCAGACGACCTTGGTGGGCACGGCGGTGCGGCCGTCGATCCGCCCAAACGCGGGCACGGGCTCGGTCTCGACGGTCCCGAGGTCGGTGAACCCGTACTTGCGGAAGATCTCCTTGGTGTGGTCGACGGTCCAGGTCTCGCGGAACTCGTTGCCCTTGATGTGGTACGC
>JAMALN010000894.1:0-15416 GCA_023630115.1 Cutaneotrichosporon sp. PK4640 | reverse complement strand
GAGCAGCAGAGAGCGCTGAGACGAGGGATCTGTGCGGAGCTGGGTGCGGAGATGGTCCGGGTGTGATGCCGAGGCCGCGGTTAGGTGTGCGTCATTTCACTTCTTCATCCGCGCGCCCTCCGGCGTCGGCAATGGTATGAGACGCGCGCACACCACGCCGGCGCGCCCAGCCCCATGCGCGCATTGCAGCGCCCCGATCGCCCGCCAGGCTGCAGGCTGGCGTACATTGCGGGTGCGAGATGTCGTCAGCGCCAATGAGAAGGGGAGGAATGTCCATCACGTCGTGTGCCGATCCAACCATGAGTCAACCAATCTTCCATCCTCCGTCTCCCATCTCGTCTCACCATCCTCCACCCCCGCCGCTGCATACAGACACTGTTCATGACATGTGTTCTGCTTATAAGATCGTGTACATAGCTACCACCTGTCGCACCGTGCCGTCGTGCCTCACCGCGCCGTTGTGTTCCCCATGGCCATGATGGTGAGGTACACCTCGCCGACGCCTTGCGCGCGCATGATGAGGTCGCTGTGGTCGCCGTCCTCTACGAAATGCGTCACGAACGCAAGCTCGTGCGGGTGCGCTGCAAAGGTCTTGTTTAACCATTCTGTTGTCAGCTCGTGCGACGGCCACAGTGAGCTCACCCTGCCCGTTGCGCGGGACCATGCCGTCGAGGCCGCCCCACCACACGTCTATCGCGAGGCGGTCGAGCTTCGCGGGTTTGCCTTCGAGCTCGGCAGGCTTGGCTTCTTGCTCCGAGCCGTCCTTCTCGGGCGTGTCTTGCTCAGGTGAGGGGACAGGCTTCGCGGCGATCTCATCGCCGTTCATCTTCTTCTCGCCGTTGCTGTCGCTCTCTCCGACGTCCTTCGGACAACTGTCCTCCCCACCCCGCTGCTCCCGCCGCACAGCAGCGGCGACAGCGTCAATCTCAGTCTTGAACCATGCCGGCCCCGTGTCAATCTCCCCGCGGTTAAGGCAGAGCATGTGTTCCTGCCCTATCCCCCGGAAGTCCTCCGCGTAGAGGTACTCGGTCGTGAGCTGGTGTCAGCTCGCCCAACGCGAGGCTCACGTATTTGGCACTGGGCGCCCAGAGGCGGCGCCGCGGCGGCTCCTCCTCGGCCTGCTCGTCGAGCTCATTCGCAGCGCTAGCCCCGTCCTCGCGTGCCTCTTCCAGGCTCTGCTCCTCGTGGTTCTCCAGGCTCTTTGTGGACGGCGCGGGGCTCACTGGCTGCGAGTTGGTCCACGCCCCCAGCCAGGACTTGACGGCCGTCACGGCGCCGCCGACGGCCTTGGAGGTCGCGCCATACGCCTCCTCCGCCCCGCGGATCGTGTTGAACACGAACGGAATCGTCGTCTCCTGTGTCGTGAGGACGCCGGAGGGGATCCAGTCCAGAAGCTGCCGATAGGCCAGCGGGTCGGTTGCCGGGAGAGGAGGCGACCACGGTGACACGAGGTACACGGCGGGAGGGGGCGTCAGGCCCGTCAGGAAGATGTCGGGGTGTGAGGAGAGAAGGCGGAGCGCGACGCTGGGTCAGCTTGCACGCCGGGGACTCACTAGACCCCGGCACTCGTCGCGAGCATGTGCGCGGGTTTCACATCCAGGTGTTCGAGGACCGAGGCGATTTGTTCTGCTGTCAGATCTGGATGTCACGGACGCGCACGGCAGGAGGTATCGACGCGGTCTGGGAGCGACACCATGGGCGTCGCGCCCGTCCCCGGCCGGTCGACGACGATAAGACGGATGCCGTGGCCTGATGCCAATGGGTCTGGCGTCAGTCCTCCTCCTCTCATCGCGCCTCCTCCTTCCGAGAGTACGTACCTTGGGGCGCGGCAAACCACCTTGAACACCCCGACGGCGGCACGAAGAGCACGGGTATACCGTCCGGCGTGCCAATGTCCGCATACGACACGGCCGCACCGGTACGCGGACACTTCGGCAGGCGGCGGTTGAACTTGAACAGCGCGAGGTATGCGTGCGGGTCGGTGAGGGGCGTGGGTTCGTCCATGGTGGTAGCGGCGATGGCGTGGGTGTTGGGTGAATGATTGGGCAACAACAATGGACGGCCTCCACCGCTCGACTCCTCAATCCTCGTATTTGTCACCTCCCATTTTCCCAACACACCATTACACACCCAGTGTGCGCCATGGCTTCGCCACACACAGAATGGGGGCACACGGGCACACACGATCTCGAGGAGCGCGAGGCCAAGCGTGCGCGCCTCTCGGAACCTCCCCACCACACTCCTGCTCCAGACGGCGAGCCAGAGGTCGAGAGCGACTTCGAGCCCGACCACGAAGAGGATCACGAGGACGCGCCCAAGAAGAAGGAGAAGAAGAAGCGCGTGCGCACCGACCGCGACCGCGAGCGGGATAGGGAGCGGCGGCGCGAACGCGACCGCGCACGGCGAGCACGGCAGGCGGCCGAGCGGGAAGAAGCCAAGGCCGCTGCTGCGGCTGAGGCGGAGGCTGAGGCTACGCCTGAGGTCAAGGAGTCCGAGGACGAGTACTGCATCTGCCGCGGCGCGAACGGAGAGGAAGGGGGCACCATGGTTGGCTGCGAGACGTGCGTCCGAGTCGGGGCGAGCTGACGGCAGGTGCGACAACTGGTTCCATCCACAGTGCGTGGGGATCGACGACACCCAGGTCGACATGTTAGACGTGTTCATCTGCTCGAACTGCGAGTCCACCACCTCGCGGCGCACAAGCTACCGGCGCGTCTGCAAGGCGGGGTGCGGCAAGGCGGCGCGGAGTACATCCAAGTGAGCCACTCCTCCTTCACCACTGACGCCAGATTCTGCTCGTCCAAGTGCGCGTTCGCGCACGCGCGCACCCTCCTGGCGAGCGTGGAGAAGAAGGACGCCAAGGCGCTCGAATCCGCGCTCTCGGCGTATCCCAGCCCGGCGCCGAGCGTCACCGACCCTGCGGGGGAGAAGGAGCGTCAGGTGCTCGAGGGCGCGCAGGATGCCGCGACGCTAGCGCTGCTCTCCAGTCTGCGGCGGCAGAGCGCGGACGCCGAGCGCGCGCTCGCGATCCTCGCCCGCCGGCAGGCCATGTTGGCTGCGGCGGTGGGGGTGTGGGAGTCGCTGGCGCCCGGGGCGGTGGAGGAGCCCAAGAAGCGCAGCAAGAACAAGAAGAGAGACGGGGAGAAGGATCCGCGGCCGTGTGGGTTCGACCCGCGACTGGTGTGGAGCGACGCACAGGTCGCGGGTTGGGACGGGAGCGAGAGAGACATGACGCCGCCCAAGGAGGAGGCGGGGGAGGGGGAGGGGGAGGAGGTGGGGAAAGGGGAGGAGGGAGATGGGGAGGCGAGGAAGGAGACGGCGCTCGAGAGGGCGGCGAGACTGGGCCTCTGTGCCGTGGGGCGCCGGTGCGAGCGGCATGCTGGGTGGCAAAAGACGCTGGCTGTGCAGCTCGAGGTTGAGGCCACGCAGTTGACACGGCGGCGGGACGAGCTCGCCGTGCTGGGCGAACGGATCGAGCGTGTCGGCACCTCAACTGTCGCTGCGCGGCGCGCGCGGGAGGGGCTGCATGCTGCGCTGGCGGCCAAGAAGTAGGCCATTAGACCCATTAGATGTGTATCCATGTGTATCCCATGTACGGTATCCATGTACGGTATCCCCATATCAAACTTCCGACTGTTACCAAGATTGCGCCTCGGTTCTAGCTCAGGAGGTAGTCGCGCGCGTCGGCGGGCAGGTTCCACACAGCGTCGACGGCCTTGAGCTCCAGCTCTTCACGGGCGGGGGTGAGCGCCAGCGCCGCGAGTGCAAGGTAACTGTGGAATGGGTCTGGGAACTCGGCGGGCGCCTTGCCGAAGCCGCCAATGGGAGATTGGGCGTCCAGGATGAAGGATGTGTTGGCGTGCGCGTTGACTAGGGCGGCTTGGTTGAGAGTCTGCACGAGTGGAGGGGAATGCGGGCGGGAGGTAAGGCGTGAGAAGGAGAAGCGTCAGCTTCACCCCTTCGGTGATCTGAACTGTCCTCGACTTACCGCAAGCGCACCCCCACACCAGAAGGAGTAGCACACGTCCTCGAGCTTGCCTGGCCGTCCTTGGAACCCGCCGAGCTGGCGCTGCACGAGCCAGCGCGTGGTCTCGGCGACATCCTCCACCCCACCGAGCAGACTGAGCGCCGCGACGGCGCAGTAGGTCGTCCCTCCCTGCGCTTCGACGACGCCTGGGCGGGAGGCATACGCGCCCTCCCATGTCTGGGGTTAGTTCCTCCATCATGTCTGCACGCTGTCTCCTCGCCTCGCCCGCTCTCCCTCTGCTCCCGCCGGACGCCCACACCACTCCCCGCCGGACTCACCCTACACCGCCCCAGGAACGCGCGCGCCTTGCCCACGTCGATATCCTCTATCCTCTCCCCTCCAGAGAGCGCCACAGCCCGCGTCACCGCCGCGCAGTAGCTCATCCGCGTGTCGTTCTGGAACGCCCCCGCCACCCCTGGGGACGGCGAGAAACTCCCATCCGCGGCCTGGCACGCGCGCAGGAACCGCATCAGCCCTGGCCGGTCGAGCCGGTCGAGCGGCGCGCGCAGCAGGGCGAGCGCGCACAGCGCGGTGTATGTCGAGGGCAGGTGTCCTGGGCCGGGGATGGGCGAGCCGCGGAAGCCGCCGTCCGCTGGCGTCAGAGTAGATAAGAGGGGCACGCACCCGCCTGCACGCTCCAGAGCCAGTCGATCCAGCCTTCGCGTCCGGTGCGGTCGAGGGCGCCGAGGAGCTCGAGGCCGGCCAGGGCGAAGAAGGCGATTGTCACGCTATCGTTAGACGAGAGAGGGAGGGCCGGCGTACCGATTCACATCGTGCTCCTCTGCGGATTGGGGGAGAAGGTTGAGGCAGCGCTTGAAGAACGCGACGTGGGCGTTGCGCTTGAATGTGCTCTGGGACATGGGGTGTCAAGGTGGAATGAGTGGCTGTTGGACAAATAGCGGATGGGGGAAGGGGCGGAAGTGGTGGAATGGGTGGGGAGAAGTCTATTGGGACGGCGACTGCGCGACCGAGACGCGTTGAATTCCACGAGGTTATCTCGCGTCTTGCCTTCTCCCTTCACTCCACTTGTCTTCACAACATCCCCCATGCCACCATCACCTCCCCATACACCACGCACAGCGCACTTTCTCGGCATCGGGCGACCGCGCGCCCCGACCGTCACCCCCGAATCCGAGCCGCTGCTCGACGAGCCCGGCCCGAGTCGGGCTAGATCCGTCTCGCTCGCGCAGAGCATCGCGTCCGTCGCGTCCTTCGTCTCCGCAGCCTCCAGTACGGGGCTGAGCGTGTCAAGAGGCCACTCCCGGAACCCGAGCGTCTCGAGGCCCAAGTCGCCCAGGAGCGACCTCGACCCACAAGAAGACGACGAGCTCCTGGACTCGGACGACGACCACCGCGCGTCACTCGCCTTCTCCGACCTCGAGGAGGACCTGGAGTGGGACGCCGAGTGGGACGAGGCCGGCTCTGACGAACCGCTCGTCCGCCGGCGGCGGCGCGACGACGCCCCCGGAGACCGCTCCTTGTGGGAGGTATGTCCGGACCCGCACAGACTCTGACGCCAGCTCGTGCCGCCCCTCATCCTCGCGCACCCGCTCGCCCTCTTCCCGGCGCTCGCGGCCGTGCCGCACGACTTCCTCCCTGCGGGCGTCGCTCTCTTCGTGCCCCTCCTCTGCGTGCTCGCCATCCTCTCGGCGTGCGCGCACATTGTCATCGTCTACCTCGGGTGGTACCTCAAGGTCCGCTCCTTCGAGGAGGTGTTCGCCGCCTGCGCCGGCGAGCGCTTTGGCCCGTACGGCCTGCAGGTGGGCCGCGCGTTTGTTATGGTCGCAACGATGGGTGCGAGCGTGGGATGGTTGGGAAGTGAGTATTCCAACGGAGTGCGCCACCAACACACAATTGACACCAGCCCTCTTCGGCCTCCTCGAGCCGCTCGCTCGGACATACCTCCCCGCTGGGGTGCTGCAGGCGCGCGTGTTCTGGGTCCTCGCCGCCAGCGTGACCATGATCCCCGCGCTGGTGCCGTCGCGGACTTTCCGGAGCCTGCGGCGCGCCCCCTTCTTCCTCGCGGTGCTTCTCCCGATTGTGGCGTTCATCGCCATCGGGCGCACCGTCGAGGTCCGCAAGCTCATGGACGAGGCGGGAGACGGCGAGGCCAAGCGCGCACTGAGCGTGCGTGGGCTGAACGCCGGCTCGGCAGGCTCGGGCCTGAGTGAGTCTCCGCCGTTTCAGAGCTGACACGCAGCCTCCCTTGCAATGTTCTTTACGCCCCACCTCCAGAGTCTGTCGGTTCACACGACACTGCAGAGGAACAGCCGGCAGCGGTTCTTTATCCCCTGCTTCGCGACGACGCTCATCCTCGTCCTCCTCTCCATTCCATTCGCCCTCGTGCCCTACTACCTTCTCCCGACGGCCTCGACGGGGCTCGCCCAGCTCCCGCCAGATGACGGGTGGACGAACGCCGCGCGCGTTCTCATGGCCATCCTCGTGCTGGGAAGCACGACCTCCTGGCTCCTCCGCGGCCGGGACTGCGTCCTCACGGCCTTGGATGTCGACAGGGGAGAGAGCATCAAGGCCGGCCGCTGGGTCGGCCTGGGAATGTGGGCAGCCGTCGTCGCGATCGCGGCCCTTGGCGGCTTCGTGGCGGACAAGGTCGAGCTGTTGGGCGTGATGGCGACCCTGGCCGTCGGCTGGCTCCTCCCCTCCCTCTTTTTCATCATCACATTCCACGTCCGCTCCCCGCTCTCCATCATCTTCCCGCGCGACGCACCCCCGCCACCAGAAGAACCCGAAGCCGGCCCGAGCAACGGGCACCTGCGCTCAGCGTCGCTTGACGACCCCGCAACCGACGTGCTCCTCGCGCGCAAGGAGCGCCAGCTCCAGAAGCGCCGCCTCGGCCGCAGGCTGTGGCAGGACATGGTCGTGTACGTCGGCATCCTGCCCGTCGGCTGTGTGACGCTCGTATGGAGCGTGGGGTCGTTCCTCGGACTCTGGTAGGCGCAAGCTGCGGCCATCTGCTTCGGAACGGGCGAGACGACTCTGGCAGTGGGACGATAGATGGATGATGGTCAAGGGCAATCATATTGCGGGACAATGCATGCTCTGTATCGTTCAGGTCGCCAACATGGCGCGTCGCGTCTCCAACATGAGCAGGTCCGGATGTGAGCTCGGCGATAGCCGGTTCCGGTGCCTTGGGTGGATATCGGCGACGCCTTCGCCAACAGCTCCTCCCATCGCCAACTTCTCCATTCGCTCGCCAACTACCGCTCCCAGCAGGGCTATAAGAACAGGAGCACGCTTGACCTCCCCTCTCTGTTCGCATCCACCAGCTCTGGGCTCAACCCCCCTCCACTCCCCGCCATGCCCACCCCCTCCCCACCCCCAGAACCGGCGCAGCGCCCGCTCCTCATCCTCGGCGCGGGCGTCATCGGCCTCACCACGGCCGTGCGCCTCCTCGAGTCCCCCTCCTCCCAGGGACGCAAGGTCCACATCATCGCGGACCACCACCCCTCGGATGCGCTGGATGCGCGGTATGCGTCGAGCATAGCCGGCGCGCACCACCTCAGCTTTGCGGACGACGCGGACAAGCGGCAGCGGCGGTGGGACCTGCGCAGTGAGAGACGATCAAGGAGGCGCTGACTCCAGCCTTCCGGGTCATGTACGAGGAGTGGCGCAAGGACGGGGAGGCGAGCGGGCTCATGGGCCTCACGCAGACCGAGATGTGGGTCGGGAGCAGCAAGCACCTCCAGATCTACGAGGAGCACCCAGACGTGAGAACCCACTCCACCCACCCCACTAACGACAGTTCAAGATCCTCGAGGCGCGCGATGCGCCGTGCAAAGTCGACCACATGGTGTCCTTCACCTCCCTCACCATCACGCCGGCGCTCTACCTCGCGCGCCTGGAGGCGCGTGTCCGCGCTCTCGGCGGGATAATCCACCGCGCCCACGTCGGGAGCCTGCACGACCTCGCGACGCTCCCCTTCCTCTCGCTGTACGCGATCCTCCCCGCCGCGGTCTTCGTCTGCGTCGGCATCGGCGCCCGCTCCCTCCTCGGCATCGCGGACCAGAGCGTCTACCCCACGCGGGGGCAAGTCGTGCGCGTCCGCGCGCCCTGGGTCCGCTCGGGCTTCACGCGCCAGGTCGGCTCCCTGGCGGGCGGGGAGGGCGGCGCGCGCACCTACGTTATCCCCCGCTGCACGGGCGACGTGATCCTCGGCGGGACGAGGGAGGAGCGCGACTGGGACCCGTACCCGCGCGCCGAGACTGCGAGAGACATCCTCTGCCGCGCCCTCGAGATCTGTCCCGAGCTGCAGCCGCCGCACGCGCGGGCGCCCGCGCTCGAGGAGGGCGAGCAGACGCTCGAGGCGGCATGGGCCGCGGAGATGGGGCAGAAGGACGAGAAGGTCAAGGCGCTTGAGGGCGTGGTAGTGGACCACCTCGTCGGGTTCCGCCCAAGCCGGGTGGGCGGGACGCGGTTGGAGCGCGCCGAGGTAAGGTTGGCGGGGGAGATTGTCGCGCTCGTCCACAATTATGGGCATGGCGGCGCCGGGTGGCAGAGCTCCTGGGGGTGTGCGGAGGACGCGGTGGCAATCTGGGAGGGCAAGAACCTGCCCAAGCTGTAGGTATGTGAGCTGATAGGTTGCTTGGAGGGAAGGTGGTTGTGAGCGGGTTGTAAACCGGGGTGACGCAGCAGCCGCAGCCATTAAATACGTTGCGCATCGAACTATCTCACTTCCTCCTCATCTCTCACTCTCTCTCAATCACTCAACCCCTCACACCCGTGTGCCTGCACCCACTCCTCATCTCTCACAACCACTCGACCCCAGCGCAACCTCAACGCTCCCTGTCACCTAACTCCAACATGTCTTCCCTCCCGAACGCGGGTGCTCCTACATTCGACCTGCCTTCTCCCCCTAGCATGAGTGCCTCTACCGTCATCGTGTCTTCCCCCGCGAGCACGAGTGCCTCGACCCTCGACGTGCTTTCCCTCCTTAGCACGAGTGTTTCGACGCTCGACACGCCTTCCCTCCAGAACGCGAGTGCAGCCCGGGCGACAACCAAGTCACAGTGAGCCCCGTACCCAGAGGAGCTAACCAAAGCCTGCGGGTCCCCACCTGTAATTGTGCGCCCCCAATCACCCGTAGCTGCGACTGCGGCCCCTGCTACCGTCTCAAGACCAAGGCCCGCTCCACCCCTCCTCCCCCCATCCCCCCTCCCGCCCCTCTCGCCCCTCCTAGCGACCTTCTTCCCAACCACGACGCGGCGGCGAACGCGCAGCTCCAGATGCAGGCGCTCTCCACGGCCGCTGCCTGCGTCGAGGCGTACGCCACCGCCCTCCACCTCTCAAAGCACATACGGAGGGACCCCCATCAACGCCTCACGCTTCGCGCCATGATGGCGCACATGGAGGAGTCGCACCTGGTGGCGGCCGAGACTGCGGCCATGGCGCGGGTGAAGGCGCGGCCTCGGCGTAGCGAGCGGTGAGCTGCAACGAGTTAGCAGTTGGACCGGGGAGGGCGGTTTGATACAGCAAATGTAGTGCCATTGCATACTACCAAGCCGCGGGCCGTGGAGCGGACATCACCGGCCTTGGACTGCGTGACGGTGCTGACGGCGAGGTGAACACGCTAGAGCCGACCGCAAGTCGCAAGCCGCAGACGTGGCGGCTCACAATGGCCGACGCGCAGCGCTAGACGTATTATATCCCAAGGTGACGTTGGTGGCGGATTCAACCTTCGACTGCGGGGTGAGTCATTGCGAGGAAGGTGGGTGCGAGGGAGGCTAGTCCGGTCACCTGCAGCCTGCGCAGCTTACCGCAGTGCCACTTCCTCGCCTTATAAATACACCTTCCTGGTCTCGTTCTTCGCCATCTCCCAGTCCTCCTCCAGAACAATCCTTACCTCGCGAACACCTCTTCGTAGACGTCTCCTGTCCACCTTCACCTCTTACAATGGCCTCGGATATCTCTAAGCCTCTCCTCACCCAGCGCGTCTCCCTCAGCAAAAGCGGCTCCCTCCGCGCCGCCACCCGCTGGCTCTCGACAGTGGGGAGGGCGAAGGGCAAGTCCCGCGCCCAGAGCGACGATAGCTACACCCCCCTCCCGGGCATCCCCGACTGGGACGACGACTTCTCCGCCACTGTCAACCACATGCTCCGCAAGGTATACACCCCGTCTGGAGCCTCTGCTCCCCCGGATTACCCCGGCCGCCTCTCTTCCTCCCCTCCCCGTTTGGCCTTTGAGGAAGTAAGATATCCCAATGCTCGGCTAACTCACAGCCTGCCCCCCGTACTACTGGCACCGATGAGCGGCTGAACAGGTTTCAGCGCCCCACCCGCGCGGACCGGGAATGGTCGGTCGGTGTCTGTTGCAGTGAATGTACGTCGCAGAACACCGGGGAGACTGACGGTTGCAGGGACCTGCTCCTGTTCGCGTCACCCCTGGGTCAACAGCCGCGACGCAGTCGACCGCCCCAGTACCTCCGAGAGCATCCACAGCCCTGCCCGTCCCAGCAGCACCCTTCTCGGCGATCACCACGATTCCCCTCCCCGTAGGCCCTCTCCCGACTCCCAGGACAATATCGAGGCGGGGCGCGCCGCGGCCACCTTGCACATGCACGCGCTTTCGGTCGCAGCCGCTCTCGGGAACACCTACGCCATGGCCGTGAGCGCCGCCCAGAGACTCGACTGGGAACACAACCGGGAGCAGCTCCATGAGCTCCTGCGAATCATGGGGATCATGACAACGGCACTTAAGGAGGCATCTGCTACTGCCGCTAGGGCGTCGGAGGAGGCGGGGCTTTGGGTCCGTGGTGACCATTGAGCGCCCTTGCAGATATTGCAAGGGCACGCAAAGTGGCGAGCGGTGCGAGACACGATGACGAGTGATACATACATAGATGCACTGCGCTGTCGGATGTGCTGCCTGATTACTGCGCCTGCAATTGACCGCAGCACATCTGACTTAAGGCCTGAGAGGTGCAGGTGCACCGCAGGGGAGGCGCTTAAACCCTTGGTGGCGCAGTGTGGGAGTGGCGTGGCGTAGTGTGAAGCGACGACGATTGTGGCGGGTGTTAAACGTGACGCCTGTACTCGGTGGAGCGACAGGCTGTGTCATCCAGGAAGGTGGTTGCCACGGTACTTCCAGGTGACCACAACTCCCTTTAATCCTCACCCTTCCTCATCACCCACATTCTCTGATCCGCCAGTCCCTCGACCTCTCACACTCCTTCTTTCCGCGCGACGTGCCCTATCCTGTACCTCTCGCAATGTCTGAACCCATCGCTCCCCCAGTGCCTCCCGGGAAGCGCGCGTCACTGCGCCTTTCCGCCAGCCAGTGGGCCGCCGCCGTGAGGGACAAGTTTCGTGAGCAGAAGCATGCCGACACCCGCACAAGCCCCCACCTCAACTCGGCGCTGGACCCCGACGTCCTTGTCGACTTCACCGCTCCTCCGGGAGACGACGATATGGGAGCGGTAAGTGGCCCCTAAGACGGAGCTGACAGCAGACCACCCCCGTTGTCCACCCGATCATCCGCCCGGGTTCGGACTCCGACACCACGGAGAGCGCCACCACCCACCTCTCGGGCTCGAGCACGAGCACCACAAGTCGCAACTCGGAGTGGACGGGGAAGGATGCAGTCTACTACTTGAGCGGGACCGACCAGGGCACCCTGACCTACAGCGCCGACAGTCCTGCCTCGCACAACACGGAGGAAGACAACCGCCGCCCCTCCACCGCGACTGAGGACCTCCCACGCCATGTAAGTGTGCACCGGTACCGCGCTCATGCAGCTCTCGCCTAGCCCCGGCGGCTCGTACTACGCGATTGACCAGTTCCAGCGCCCCATCCGCAGCCCGAACCCGCCCGACACAACCGAAACCTCTCTTGCCGGCCCCTCCAGCTTCTTCCGCCCTCCGAGCAGCTTCCCGGCCAGCCCCAACGCCGCTCTTCACGTGCAGGCCCTCTCGGCGGCGGCCGCCAGCGGGCAGACGTACCTCGATGCCGTCCGTCTCGGTTTCGACCTGGACCCTGTGGTGGACGCTAAGGAGCTCGCCCAGCTTGCGGCCATCAAGGCGGACATGAAGAAGGGGCGCGAGGAGGCCCGCGCAGTGGCGGAGAAGTGCATGGAGTAGTCTTTGTGCGTCTGTATTTACAGCGGTGGGTAACTCTGTCCCCGGTGGATAGCTTCGAGCGCCAGCCGGTTCGGTTTCAAACATTATGGATGTTTCGCAAGTTTCTGTTCCTGGTGGGCTCAGTCCAGCTGTTCGGCTGGTCCGCTTGGTGAGGAGCCCCCACCTCAGCACTGATGACCAGCGCAAAGGCTCGGAGCCACTGGGCCATTCTCCAGCGCTTTGCGGTGCCCACGGGGTCCATCGGGGTTCACTAGCGGGTCGAACAGCGCAGGATGACCCAAAGCCCAGTCACCCCCACTACTGACCTTCCCTGGCCCACACTCCTCCAACCTTCCTCGTACACTCTCTTCCTCCATTATCCATCCCACGTCATTCATCTTTCGTCTCGACTCACTCATATTTTTTACTCCAGCATCCAGACCTTCCTTGCGAGAGTAACAAGCAGGTAAGAGCCGACGAGGGACACGTCTCACCGTCCACAGCGCCCACCCCTCATCTCTTCGGAGTCTCGGCTTTCCCCAGCCCACTCCCAGCCAACCTTCGGCGACCCTACCTTCCTCAACCCCATCTCACTCCCAACACCCATGGATGTCCTAGGCGAGAGCACCGAAACCCTCGCATGGCACCGCGAGGGCGTCGTTGCCGCGCTGACAGCGCACACGTCCGACATGATCCACACCCTGTCCACCGAGGACGCCGAGAAACGCTGGACCTGGGTGAAAGGCCTGCTCGCAGTTGAGCAGGACCTCCTCACCGGTCTGAAGACCGGCAACCGCCACGCCTTCCCCAGTCCTTGGCACATCGACATGATCATCGCCGTCCTCGGGAGATACATCAACAGCCTCGAGTGCCGTCTCGCCCATGCGGAGAACAGCAACGCGGGGACGCAGCGAGATCTCGGCGTTAAGCTTGACGCCTTACGTCGCATAATCTTCAACGAGAAGGTCCTGGCCGCCCGTCTCCATAGCGCGCTTGATACCGATTTTCCCCGATCACTAGAGGCTTTCGTCACCGCCCCTCTCCACCGCAAGCCAACGCCGGCGACAGCGCCTTCCTGGAGCAAAGCGACAAACGGGACCGTGAGCAAGAACGAGAGGCACCCTAGCCGTCTGTCCGCCTTGGCCTATCCCATTAGCCGGGCCCGCTGCCCTCTCTCCAAAACCCTGGTCTTTGCTGGAGCTCCGGAGGTCAAGGAGACGGAGCGTAGGCGTCGCCGCGAGCTGGGTGAGATGGAGAACGGGGTGAGCTTCTCGAGTAGTATGACAGCTAACCACAGCACTCCCCCAAGGTTGCGCGCTTCGACTCCAAGAACGGCGCCAAATGCACTGAAGCCGTGTGTGCGAGTGGCGAGAGTACTCTTAGGCATGCCAAGGAGCCCCGCCGGGTGCCTCGTTTCCCCCCAATGAGCAGCATTCCCGCAGACGCGGAAGGCCTACAGGCCGTGACCCCATCGCACTCGCAGGGGAGTACGCCGGAAGCCGCAGCGGAGCCCACACAGCACCCCGTTGCCGACAACACGAGTATGGTCGCGCTCCATGAGGCGACGGCCGGGCGCCTTACGGCTGAGGAGGGAGAGGGGGTGCAAGTGGCCGTGAGCGTGAGTCAGTAGATACCATAGACCATGGGGTGAGGCCAGCACGCAGACAGTTCCTCATGTATTCTAAGTGTAGCTGTAGCACCATTGCACGTGTTACGCCAGAAACGGGCGTCTTCAGCCAGTCGCCGAACATGACGCTGATAATCCCACAGCCTGGACGCACGGAGGCAGGAGCGCAGACGTCCAGAACCACTGAGAGAGCTCCCTCATCTCCTATACGGAGGGAACAGGAATGCGACGACGGACAGAGGCGGGAAGCGTCCTTCGCATGTACCGAACGGTGGAGCAAGTTGTCAGTTTGCAACCGAAACAGCTGGAACCGTTCCAACCACGCACACGTCCAACAGCTTTGCATCTCCCCCCTCCTCCTCTCGTTGCTATTGCTGACGGGGAGATTACCGGTGTCTCCCCTGACATCACCAAAAGGTTAGCCAGCGGCCACCGACCGATCCCTGTGCGACTTGAACACACGACCAGTGCTACGACGTGGGCAATGGCAGCGGGGGCCTTTTCTCTGTAGACCCGGGTTGGGTCACGGCATGCGCCGAGTCACGTGTACGGCGGAGGTGTACTGCGTCTCATATCTCGACGTCTCTGTCTTCGTCATCTTAGGGTGCTGGATGAAGATTGTAAATGTCGAGTGGCTGAGAGTGTGACGGATAAATCAAAAGTCGAGGCAAAATCAGCCGCGCGCGACCTTGAACGTTGTGCACTGCTGACCTTCCTTCCCACCGGCCCTCCCTCCTCCTCCCCGCTTCCCGGGCACGCTGCTCTTTTTCAGAGGCAGGGTTGTGGCGTGCGAGCTCTACCGCGGGCCTCACGCTGGACGCGCGACGACGAGCGGGGCGCTCTTGATCGGGTGGTGATCTGCGGGATACTCGAACGGATTTTTGAATAGAACCCGGATGTTTCACCTGAAACCCGACACGTGGACATTTGGCGCCAGGCACCAACCAAACTAACTCGGCGAATACCTTCTCCCACCGACGCCCGACACAAAACCGATTCCAGCGCCCCCAGCTCTCCTCCGATCCTCACAAAACTCTGCGAGCATGTTGAGAAAGCCCTCGGCTGTCCGAGGTGGGCAAAAAGGAGCCCAAAACGATCCCTGCCCGACTTGAACGGACGACCTCCAGGACGCTCTCGATGAGCTGTATTCCGCATTGGAATCTGACACTCTACCAACTGAGTTAAGGGATCTTTGGTGCTGGAGCGATTGTGGGATGAAACTAGGCCGGTGGAGGTGCAGAGGTTCGTTTGGTTCCGTTGGTCCGTGCCTGTTCCTGAAACACGTGGACGAGTTTTTGGGGGAAAACGCCCCGGTTCTATTGACCGTCCCGGGATCCCGGTCCGCCACCACAGGCGAGGGTTGGGCTGGCGAGGAGACAGCCCCGGCCGCTTGGGCTCTGTGTGCACGCTCGTGCGCTGTGTGCCGGTGTGCTGATGCGGATGGTGCGGAGCAAGATGCCTGTCGCCTCGTGCCGCGGTCCTCGCAATATTGCGAGACCAGAAGCTAATAGACATCCTAGCTGGAAGGCTCCGTGACTTCTGTTGCGCCTGGGCTCAGCCCGCGCGGTCGTCCGCCCAAGTCGCGAGCACGCCGCACAGTTGTGCCACCTGAGCGACATTCACAGCGGCCAAGTTCATCATCAAACAGTCTAGCTACGCATTAATCGCGAGGAACAACGGACGGGCGGACAGTA